>NW_020870926.1:133209-138209 GCF_003789085.1 Penaeus vannamei
TCTACTCCTGTTTACAGGAAACACATTTTCACTGGTTTGGGAATGACCTATTTAGGTTTCTCACCCCAGAAATAAAAAAATCAACAGTATCAATACTTTAATCAACAGAGCATTTATTATATGCTCCTCCTGGATCCAATTTGACAATGAAATTATGTTTAAGTTCTTAGTTAATTATTTCAAAAAGTTTTACAAGACTCTCAGAATATTCTTAGACAATAAACTATGCCCATCCACAAAAATCCATACTGCTCCGAAAGAAACTAAGTACATAAAATTACCATATCACGGAGATGTAAGCTTCACTATTCATAAACAATTATGTGAAATACTAAAATATTTGTTCCCACAGATTAATTTCAACATTGTTCTTGTTAACCATTACAATATCAACTCTTTCTTTAAGAAGAGAATGCCATGGCCTTCAGAACTATATTCAAATATTATATATATTTTTAATTGTCCTAGATGTAATGCTAGGTATATTGGATCGTCTACACGATGGTTCCAACATCGTATACTTGAACATATGGGTAAATCAATAATAACCAGCCTATCACTGAGCAGACCTTCTTTCTCTGCTATTCGGCAACATTCACATAGAGAAGATCACTCATTCACTCACAAAGATGTCAATATTTCATCCACTACTTCTAACAGACTTGACTTTCTCAACTCGGAATCCCTATACATCCAAAAGAAGAAACCCGAGTTTAACACCAACACAACCTTTCAATTGTTAACAGTATAGCCCAACCACCATAATGAGCACTTCACACCTGTTTATTGGTTTGTTCTCACCCTTACCCATATTTTGTATTTTTTCAAAATGATTAAGACCTTTTCATTTTAGTTCATTTCTGTTACCCCATTATCATTTTTCCCCGTATCTCTCATTGTACACTACGACGCTACTACCAATCACTAAGCTACTGACTAAAACCCTACTATATATACACTATACAAACTACATCTAAAATCATAATATATATACTACAATACTAAAACAACCATATATTAACACATATAATAACCTAGTCTATGAACCTAATACTACCTCAATATTGTAATAACTAATGCACTTCCAAAATATACCAATATAATAATATATCACCATACGATAATACACTACAACATCAACACCACAAAATATATCTATAAATAATATAATATATGTACTACTGAACTATCATGCAATACTATCATTATAATCAATATACTACTCATATAATACTACCCCAAGCCCCCTACCCACCCACCATAATATACACCTAACTATACACCCCCATAACTATATAAGATATACTAATATATATTATACCTATAAATATATATACATATAATAATCCACCCCGACCCCACCCAACACACCTCAATACTATCAAAACCCCAACCAAATACTAAATACACAACCATATAGAATATACCACACCACACACACCAAACCAACATACCCCTCTCACGTATATACCCGAAATAATGCATATAATATACTACTACATATACTACTCTACAACTAACACAACAATATAATATCATATAATATATATATATCATATATATTACATTATATATATATATATAAATACAACACAAAAAAACACAGAAAAAGAAAATAAAAGAATAAACAAACACCACAAAAACCAATACACCAATAAACACGCAGCAAAGCACCAACCTATCCCGCCCAAACACAAAAACACACCAACACACCCCTCCAGTCCCGAATAAACAACAACACCAACAACACAACAGCACACCAAGCACACACACACACAACTATATATATATAACATAATATAATAATATCAACAATATATTATACTAATATATATATAATATATATTAATATATCTATATATATACTAATACATATAACTACACGATATATATAATATACTACTACTATACACAACACACAACACACCACACACAACACACCAATCTATATATAATATATATATGCCATAACTAACATCATACAACACAACAAACACAACTATATAATACTATACATAATACATATACATTAATTAAATATTATAACAATAAAATATACATAATAATAAATATAATATAATAATAATAAATTAATAATATATATATAAATATATAATATAATACAACACATATATATACACATATAAATATAATATACACAAGCTATAATCATAACACAACTATACCCATATACAAAAACCAATAATAAATGACAATGTATAATATACAACACATTATATATACCAAACATTATATATAAACAACAAATTACACTAATAGCCTCACCGACAGCAATATATAAAACACACCCACACCACACCCCCACCCAACGACCACACAATCTATACCTAAAGTAACACTACCATATAATCCACCCTAGAACCACTAACTAACCGCCCCTCGCCACCTGATAAATATACTCATAATCACTAAATATAACACACAACAAACATCCTATAGATCAAACTATATATATGATAAACGACTACAATCACCCAATACACCAATCTCGCCTGTTCTCCACCCCAACACGAGTTACCAACGTTACACTATGAATCTATTAGTCCGTATTCTGCCACTGTACCTTGCCTTTTCCTTTACATTTATATACACTCCGTGCGTTGATAATAATCCGCAATCATCATTACTTATAGTCCAATAATTGGAAATATACCTCGTTTGCTCTTTTACAGGAGTGACCCATGTGTTGATGGACCATATGTGCAGCCCCCCTGGCAGTTGGAGTCAAGTTTTTGTCTCGCACACTTAGGTATTCCATTTCCTGCCTTCATTAACATATATACTGATAATAACTCTTTAACCTAATATATATGCATCTAAGACAATTCATAACTTAGTATCCCTTATCAGAGGGGCGGCACCAGACCCTTCAGTAGTCAAGATTGTGGCTGTTGACCTGCAGGCAATGGCTCCCTTGCCAGGCGTTGTGCAGATTCAAGGAGATATAACGAAGACCAGCACTTCAGAGGCAATCATTAGCCACTTTCAGGGTGACACAGCGCAGCTTGTCGTTTGTGATGGTGCGACTTGGTGTATGTGCCCTCGCAAGAATGGCTAAGCTTTTGACTGAAGTCTGTAGTTCATGTCAATAGCAAACATTATCAGGATGAAGAAACATATGAGAAGCAGTACTATGAATTTTTCATCTGGATATTTCTCTAACAAAAAATCCGACATCTGAAGTACCACCAACAATCATAAGTCCCATATTATCAGCGGTCATAACTTACATACGAACCACCGTCGGCCCCAACCCCACATGACAACCAAAGATGTGTGACCTGTAAATAGCTACAATTGCCTCCTTGTTTCGACACTCTACTCCAATCCAATCCATAATTTCATAAACAACAACATCGCACACACCTCATAAGACTCTATCCAGATCTAACTATGCAACCTCACACTGACAACACTTAGCACCACGCCACACAATGCCACACACATGCTCAACACATCCCACACCTGCTACCTACCTATCCGCATCCCACAAACATTAACTACTCATACACATCCACACACACCACAAACTCGATAGAGCACTCATTGCAAGAGACAACAAACCATCTTACAATGACTCAAGCCCAAAGCAAATCTACTATCGAAGGGTATCAAACAATACTACGTTCACTCTTCATCTCGTCATGCCTAACAGCTAACAAATATTTTCTTCAAGGCAAAGTTCAACTAAGTTGCTAAACCCATGCATCCATCAAGAGAACGTCCTAAAAGATGATGAGGGAAGAATAATCATGACTTATGAGTCTAAATAACATCTCACTGACAAGGTTTTGAAAAAATGAAATTATAGGAAACAACTTATAATTCGTAATAAGAATAATTTTCAGAACACAATTAAGACTGATATTTTATTAATAGAATTATAATAGAGATTTATTTATATTCGTCAAAATATATGTGCAAGTTCTGCAATTGATCGAAAACATAAATATCTGTAACTAACTTCTTGATGAACTATAATATTTTTTAAAGTTATAATTCATCGCAATCATTTAATAGTTATTAACTATATTTTTTTTCCTTACCTCTCACTTTTATCTCCTTGTGTAGAAAATCTTTGTTGTATCTGACCAAAGACTACAAGTCCGCAACAGAAGGGTTAACTTCCCAACAGATGGTGAACCCATACCTGACTATGACCTCATTAAACCAAAGTGATCGATGGCGAAGAGATCATCCAAAGGGCGACAAACCGAGCAGTCAACTAGTTCCCGTTTACCTTTGAGCTTCGTCACCGAAGCTGACCACATCGTCCTGCTATTAATAGCACTCTGATAAATAGACTTAATCCTTTTGCAAGTGATCGATCACCAGTATATCCTTAATTGAAAATAGAATCCTCTAACCAACAAGCACAGATTCGTGATATTACAAGGTGTTATAAAAAATGTAGCTTATTCATCATACACCGTTGATACTAATCCTTTTCGTTCATTACTAATATAAGACAGCATTTACATCATATCTGGTTCTAATCTCTCATCACCTCTCGCCTTATCAACGTGTAGAAAATACTGTGTACCTGTAACATTGTAGTATCTACTTACCAAAGTTTGTGGAAATATTTCATGGGATATCACTGCTTAATGATGATATATTATTATCTTATCTAACACAAGTTGAAGCAGTCCTATAACTCTAACACATTCATATAATAAAGATTACCTGGACCTACCCTATACACCCATTACCATACGTAACGCACACTGAATTTAGTCCTGTCAGACACACACGACAGCCAATTGCACACCAGATCTGCCATAACGAACAGACACACAATTAGCCAATCATGGGAGATAATCCTCCATCTGAGCACTAATGCGACAGCAAAACTTAGGGTCCTCATGGAGAAGGAGGAATACTTATATCATAGCAGATTAAAGTACTGGTATATACCGCAACATGATGCCCAGATCGTTTCGGTGTTGATCCCGCTACTTACGAGGTATAATCCTGAA
>NW_020870926.1:145709-155709 GCF_003789085.1 Penaeus vannamei
GTTTATCTGTAATCACATACAAAGGGTTCTGTTCAATAATATTCGTCCCATCATTTTATAAAAGCAGAATGTCAGAGATACAGGCCTACATCCACTAGATCAGGGTTTCAGAATAGGTATCATTTAGGATTTTTCCAGGCCTTCGACAATCTATCTTCCAAAATAGCACGTGTTAAATAAATCTAATACGGTGCTGTTCTCCATGCTTACTAATGACTATAGAATGTCATATATCACGCCATCTTCTTTTGGTAATGTGTTCTTTCCCTCTTTTGACTGCATTTAGGAGTTCATGTGTTGTTATACTCTGACAAGATACTGCTGTAATATTTTGGGATGACTATTTGTTATTTTCACTGTCCCACGTATCCAAGTCATCACGAGTGTTTTGTGGCAATGGAACCAGAAAGGATGCCTTCGCACTTTTCTGAATGTTTGTTTGCTTCCTCCTCAGGGCGTGGATGACCGATGCAGTTGTTTGTTTTACCCCTCACCTTATTGATGTGATACATGTTTATCTTCAAGGCTAATTTTAGCATATTCTTTTAAACGAATAATTTTGCGTAACAAAGTTCTTTTCGAGTTTTACTTTTTCCTCGGTGGCACTCGTGGTATATGCAGCATACAGATTTTCGTTTTCTTATATATCGATAGATGTCGTAGGGTGGGGGAATGAAAAAGAAGGGAAGTATAGATAATGCTCCCCCACCGCATAAAACAGCATCTTCGATATAATTTTCACACGAACGATATAATCTGTATATCCTCATAATCAAATTGGTAAAAGCCTTAAGAAATACGATATACATCAATAAGCAGTGAGGAGCGTGAAATACATTTTTTGACCATCTTAGCCCATCGATTCGTGTTTCTTTCATTTCCGCGCAGCATCTTGAGCGTTGTGGCTGAAACCGTTCTTTATGTGAATCACAGGCAGCAAAATATACTCCCAACGCATTTTGATGCAGTGATAACTAAAATCGGCACGATATGGGTGCAAAGTGTTTATACTAACTTAGGCATATGCGAGAGGTCGAAATCGATTCGGCTGAAGATAATCATATACAAACTTCTTCACGGTTGCTGCACTGATTAGTACCGTGCGTATATAACGCAAGGTTCACGTCCACGTGAACATTCTACTAATATTGTGGTGATTGCCTCATAATATAACTTAAACCAGTTATATCATTCGAGTGCAGGATTATAGGCTCCCTCTTGTCTCTCTAAATGTGCGGGTGTGCAAACATATCAAAGTCAACACCTACTATCTAGAGCAGAGTAAGTTGACATAAGCTATAACAAAAGATGGTGCAATAGTAATGAACGAGCTCAAATAGGATACCTCATAGAGAGGGATAAAAGACTGAACTAAATCATACATTGTACCATTCTTTTATTTTGCCAAATGAATGCTTACTTACAGGCATCAACACTTTCTATTTAGTGCCGTTACGCTCATTTGCGTCGTTATCTGCTAAGTTGCAGACAGGGTAACTGTGATAAGTTTGATGACAATTATGTTGACTACACTCCAGCTATGGTTCGTGGTACACCGGTACTGTTGGATGGAAAGTACGTGGGCTTATAAGCTGACAGTTTGAAGTATGCGCCTACAAAAAATTCTTCCTTAATGGTATCACACTAGCTATTCTGTGGAAGAACACAGCTTCCTCGAGAGTATTATGAGAATAAAGTGCAGTTTAGAGCATCTGCCTTAACTGGTAAGACAACACTAACTCTCATTCCACGATGAGAACATATTATATATACTCATTTAATCTCGATCAGATCTTTTATGTGTGTCCATTATAAGTTTTTATTAAGACCTATTGAGGAAACAAAATATATTAATATAATTCCTTCTGCGATACTATTGAACCATCTTTGTGCGCGTAGTAGTGAGATTCACATATCAAACTGCGCTACACTTCGCTTTTGCGTTTCCACTTCATTTTCTCTCTTAAGTGGTGTTCTGGTTGAGCGTGTGGATTATTAGGTTTCAGCAGATTTGGCAGGGGCCCGAAAATGCCAAATTCTGCCTTGATAGTTCAGTTCGCTACCATCTGTTATTCTCTACGGAGAAGTCCGAGTCAGAACAATTAAGCAGTGGCACGATCAGTTATTTTGATAGTCGATATGATGGCTGTTGTAGTAAATTAGTCAAAAAACAAACAAAAAAGAAAAAAAAATACAAAAAACAAAAAAAAAAAAAAAAGAAAAAAAAAAAAAAAAGAAAAATTAAAGAAAAAAAAAAAAAAAAAAAAAAAAAAAAAAAAAAAACAGAAAACAAAAAAAAAAAAAAAAAAAAAAAAAAAAAAAAAAAAAAATTGCTACGAACTTGTGGTGGAAAGTGGTGGATTGCTATTATGCACGAGACTAATGACACAAGGGAGGGTCTAAACAAGTGCCTGGCGACCCAGAAGAGACTGGGTCAGGGTTTGGTTGGCAGTTAACGTGATAGAAGCAACTCATCAATGGGTCCACTGATCGACTGTAGTTTGTCCAATGACCGTATTAAGGATTATTAGCTTATGGTGTTATGTCGTTTTGCTGAAGGGGCACCATGGTCAAAGAGTATTTAACAAAGTGGAAGGATGGTGTGTCTAGCATGTTGATTTGTATTGTAGTAGTTGTTTTGGGCATCGTGCAATGAGAATAAATGTTGTGTTAATGCTTGTGTGTTCCTTATGAGTGTTGAAGGGGTGTAGTTGTCCTTATTTGTGCATGATAGTAAGTGCCTTGATTGTTTACTTATAGAAGTGTTGAAGGGGTGTCAACCGTATGTCGCTTATAATGGCATGAGATCCGTACATTAGGTGCAGATCGACGAACACGTACGTGCTTTAGATAAACGATGAGCCCCTCGGCGAGATATAAGCAGAAAGGTAAAGTTGATGGTTTGGATTAGTGTCTTGGATAACTGGAACATTACTTGTGAACAGCTTTATGATGGAATGACCATAGAAAGTGTTCTGTATGACGCCTATGAACCTATAGAGTATAATGGTGGATAAATGCGAGAAATCCGAGGGTAAACAGGCTGCTATAGTGGGCTGTTTAAGTTTGGGGTGGGTACTACTCGTTGGACCTTGACAAAACTCTACTACCACTGGGTCCTGAAAATCGATTTACGTAAAACTATTTATCGCGCTGGACAGTACGAAGAGATAGTTATTACTGAGAGAAGCTGATGTCAGAAAAATAAAGGATAACGGGTATTGTAGTTGAGTTGGTTATAAGATCCTGCTAAGGCAATTGAAGGCGAATTACACTGATGTTTTCGTTACGTCTTAGAGTAGCTCACCTCGAGTGTGAATCATCTGCAATCTCGTGGTTAGCTTCTTCACGAATTCATATATCTTGAGGCTGTTGTGCGCACTATCTCATTTCTGGTCGGATTCTAATATGTACGTCCTTAACTATTGGGAAGACTGTTTCTCCGTGGACATTCCGTGTAATGTAGCTTTTTTACTTTTAATTGTATAGAGCACTCCTATTGCCTCTCCGTCTCGTTGCTTCCTTTGTCCCTCTCTTGGTGGGGGTCTCTTGTTGTGTGCTGTCTAATGGTTGTAGAAATATAAATAAATGTGCTAGCACATAATACGTCGGTAACGGTCTATTAGTTGGGTGGAGAAACGTATTTGCGGTGAGACAACAGTGGAGTAAATGAGTGATAGCTTTAAAAGCTATTAGTCATTCTCAGAGCAAAGTCGTCTAACGTGTCGAAAGGTTGCTCACGCTAGTCATCTACGGCTAGGTGAACCCATATCTGGGAAATATGGACAAAGAGAGGTTTAACATGAATGATCACGTCCGGTATAGGGTGTAATAATTTGTTTGGTATGAAAAGGGTTAAGAGAGGTAAATGACGCCGATTAGATCGGAATGGGAGAGGTGTTTCTGTGTGTCTGGTGCAAGAGTTTGTAATTGGAGAATGAAGATCCCGGATAATTACGCGAGTAGTCGTGGCCTCTGTTCTTAGATGAAGGGGAGGCAAGAAGAATCTGAGAGTAAATGAAAATGAGGGCGGCTAGAGAAAGGGGGGTGAAATGGAATCAAAGCGTCAGCGTAGAAAGATGGTAAATCCGAACGCCCTATTAGACACGGGTTTGCGAGAGGAATGGATTTCGACGATGTGTAGTACAGTTACGTCAAGTGTAGGCAAGAGGCGTTAAAGAATTAATAGAGGACGGACAACCGACAAGAGGAGGAAGTGGTGTACATTGGAGGTCTAGTAATGGAGGCTCTCATATATGAATTGAAGCATCGATGATTTGAGTGAGAGAGCCAGGGGTAGGGGCAGGACTGGTGGTGCGGAGTGAGCGGATAGAATATCTATGGTAAGTCACGACGGAATTTTGAGACGGATCGGTAATTGAGGGAAGCGGGAACAAGGGTGTGGATCTGTCCTAGCTGTTCTTTGTATCAAGAGATTGCACTGTGAAGGGGGACTTCTTTATGGATAGGTGGAGCGTCATGCAGAAGGCAATCAATTGTGAGAGAGAAGAAGGGTATCGAGAAACTTGAAATTCGGAAGCAATGGAATGAAGGAAGACACGAGATAGCGAAGTGTAACGCAGGAGTTGGCACTCGCGAAATTGCGAGGATGTGAGAAGTTGAATGGGTGTACGTTCTCGTTCTGGGGTGACGAACACGCGTAAGAGATAGAGGACAGAATAATGATATAGGCTTATTCCTAGAGGACTCGGTCGTAGCATAAGATTTGAGTAACGATGGATTATAAGAGAAATGACTATAGCGTGATTTTGATTCTATATAGATATAAAACAGCACGCATTAGTTAGATATATTGATTTTACTAACTATGTGATTAGAGACTGCTATCCAGATTTAATTCACATCTTAGAAGCTTATACTACGGCAGAGGCACGCCCCTCCTAAAAAGATTAACTCTTAATGGGAGTATCACTCTTAACACGTGGTGTTAAACTATTTGTTATCGTGACTGAGGCAGGTGGGATTATGACACGCTGCTCCATGGATACGCCAGAGTTGTAAGGGTCACACCACTAGAGGGCCTTAGAGCGCAGGTCCTTGTTTTAGGAGCGACATGTGTTCTGGTGCTGTCGGTGGGGAGTGGCTTCTAGGAGACACAAACCGACATATTATCATTCTCTTTTACCACTCTCGCAAAGTGAGATATGGGTTCGATATGAGATATGGATACTGTAAGATAAGGAATTAGGAATAAGATATAATGGCGGAAGCGATGAAGCTTAGCCACACGGTTGGGCTATGGTATGGGGGGAGCCTCCGGACTCATGTGCCGACTAATGTCGACTCTCTGATATGAGCCGATGTGTGCTATCTAGTTGCTTGCGTGAACTAGCGACAGAGCTTAGGAAACTCTGGTCATTAAGGCACATCCACTGCCTGGTGGATGCCTAGGGGCGGCTCTATCAGCCAAGTTAAAGCTTCCCTGGAGGCGACAGTAACTCGGACACCCTTTGGCGGGATTGTCGAGACCACCGCCGAAGCCACCCGTTCGGAGATAAGACGAAGCTGTGGTTGTTAAGGCACCCTACGTATCCCCACAATTATGAACGTGGAGCACCTGTTGAGGGGTCTGGTATGATAGGAGGCAATATCTCTGAGCTCGCTGGGGCTATCATAGATTAGGGCCGCTTAGAAGGCTTGGAGCTGTACAGATTTCACTGTTCATGAGGATTATATTTTTCGAAGGCGTGAACATACTTGAGCACATCATTGTGTGATATGGCTTGTTTTGCCTGGTATGAGCTTACGCTGAAAGTCGGAGGGAGGAGAGTAGGTCTAGCACTGGTGAGTTGTTACTGCCTTTCAGTGAGATAGACAAGGCTATCTGAAGTGATAGCGTCCTAACTTTCTCTGACGCGGACGTTCTTCGTCATTATAATGAGAGTGTCACACTTAAGGGACAGCAAAACAGTTTGTGCGCTAAATAAGTATCGGGAACCTTATGATGGAGGTTTGAGAGTGTCCTTATCGGTCCGGCCTTGGCACATGTGGCTTGTCTCCAAGGTTCATAGACCACTGTAACTCAGATTTCCGGGTGCATAGCATTTTATCTCGGTCAGATAAAGAGGTCGGTAACTTAGCTGCGGATGGGCACGAGTGATCTCTTTGTGTTATTCATGTGTCGCAATTACACTCGTTGACTAAAGCAGGACGTAGAACGATCGTGACGCGACTTTTTGAATTAAACGGTAACCGTCGAAAACTCACAGCTTGTGGACTCCAGGGCTTAGGGATAGATAGAGTGTATCTTTCATCCTACATCCATATGACCCTAATATCTACTGATATAAATAGCGATCGAATATCCTTTTGTCCGAGGCTACTTGTGTTTCTTGTACCACAGACCGAACGGAATCGTTATTGTCTCCAGCAGTTTGGGGGCTGTTGGGGCGGGAACTCAGCGAAAGATAGATCACCGACCTTTGGTCTGTTGTCGCATTATTAGAAGTAGCTGATCTCAGGGCTCGCGTGATGGAGGCGGCGGGTGCTATAAGTGGAATATATATAGGCGGAGGAAAGAATAAATCAGAGTACATACAGTAAGAATGAGGAGGGTAGGTCCAACTGAAGAAGTGTAAGCTATTGGCAGTGAGGCAGTTAGTGAGTGGTAAGATAGTAAGAAGTGGGAGAGTGGATGGAAGGTGTGTCCTCTATTCTGGAGTGGGTTGAGTTCAATTTAATTCGTGTCAAGGTGGGTGTTCAAGATGATAATGAGTGTGTGCAGTAAGCGATTCGATGTGACGGAGGTCATATGACCTGGTCATATGTGATTATCAGGGTGGTCAGAGGTTCGTGGTTTCAAGGACGCGCGGCAGGGGTGGAAACACTAATACAAAGATGAAATTATATGAGTGGAGGCTAGTATGATTGAGGGACGGATAAAGTTCCGTGGTAAAACCCTATTTATAGGGTAAATATAAAGCGAATAATAGCGGCTTCTATTATACTTTTGTGGCATTAAGGTGTAGGCTTGGAACTATAAAGTCGGGGTTCTAAAAAGAAGGTTATTCTACCCATTTCAAGGTTATCTGGAAGTAGGTCCGCTTAAATATCAGAGCGTGTAATTGTGCATTAGGAGACAACACTTTAACTCATATTATGAGAGATGAGTACAGGAGGTTGCAATGTTGGAATCGTGAGTATGGGAGAGATGTCGCTTCAAGTAGAATCACCATGAGGAGGGAGAAGCCAGACCTACGATTATTTGCTCATAATGGCAAGCAAGGTCATATTACACGGTCGAGTCGTGATGGAATGGGACTCTGACCAGAGAAGAGGCAATACACGAAGGAGATAAAGGAGGTAAGAACAAAGACGAGCAAAGATCAAACAAGATTTGTATGAGATCACGTGGCTGTATCACTGTCAATGGATCGAAGGACATACTGACATTACGCAATGGTATTACCAGGTCTATATAAGTATTATATAGCTATAATAGACATTGATTTATTACTAGAATTTTGGAGGCACTGTCGAAAGAGAAGGATATTCTCAGAGTAGGGGGCTGTTGGGGGAATCACAAAGAATCGATCCCACTTGGCTGGGCCAAAGAGAGTACTCAGGGCGGTAGGTGGTGTATAAGTGGAGTAGTTATGTGGGGGGAGGACAATAAAAATAGAGTAATAATAAAGGAAGAGGGGGTAGTCACTGAAGAAGACTATGCAGTAGGAGATGGAGAAGAGAATGTTGGGAGAGAGGAAGGGGCTCATTCTGGAGGTTGAGTAATAACCTAGGTGGGTGGTTCAGAATGGATATGATTGTCAGTAAACGTCGAGGAAGGGGTATTAGTATCAGTGGTCAGAGTTGTGGTTAAAGGAGGGGCAGGGGTTGGAAAACTATCAAAATCGAAATTAGATAGGCTAGTTGATGAAGGGGTAAGCCTTTAAAACCCTATTAAGGATAAAGAATCTTTATTATTGTCCATGGTGAGCTTGAATAAAATGGCTAAAAGAAATGGTCTACCCTTCAGGGTCCCCATAAGGGGTAAGGGCAAGGCAATTAACCAAGGGAATACCATGCCAATGGTTGCTGGAGGCTGTTCATGAATGACATAAAGCCAGCCTTTTATCCTTTCAGCACGGCTCTCTCATCTTAGGAATGGGACTGAAGAGATACGGAAGAGGAAAAGAGAAGAAAAGACCAAGCAAAATTAGATGAGATGAGGGCTGAAGTCCAAGGTAAGGACAATCCAGCAAGGTATTGGGAGGGCCTTTGCTGCTATGCAAATGGTCTTCATAATCTGGCGAAGACAAACTCCCAGATGATATCTTTACTATTCTTCATTACTGTTCTTATCTCAGAGAATCAGGGTGTTATGTATGTGAAGATATAACACGAAAAGAACATAATTTCTTGTCACAAGTGTAACTGCCATGATATACTAGATTACTTCGTACTTAATTCCACTACTCAAAAAGTGTAGCACATGTCACTCTGACTCTCCCATTATATGAGTAAATTCATGACATTTCACAAGACTCTTGACTTCACTGTCGCAATCACACACTCACGCACACGCACACACAAAGATAGATAGATTGTTAAAATATAATTTGTATATGTGCATACACACCCCTTACACATGTATATACACATGTGGGCATTAATCTGTCCTACATGTAGCTTCACTGTAGCATGAGACACTGGATGGCTTATTTTTATTTGTAGTGAAAGTCAATTACTTTGAATGTTAGTAGTTGAAAGGTAAAGTGTGAAAATGAGGTGTAAGAAGGTTTTATGTTTTTGTGATGACACGGAATGTTATAGTACTGTTTGTTTGTCAGCTGTTCCTAAGGTTGTATTTGTAATAAAATTTCAAGAACTTCCAAGATGAGGAAGTGAAAGGTGATGTTTGAAAATATTTAGTGTTCCAATAAGGTGTAAGAGAGTGTATTATTGTAATATGGGTCACTGAGTTTGTATCAAGTGGGTAACTGACCCATACAAGTAATCATGGTTACCCAAAAATTAGGAACATTTTGAAAGGTGAATTTTAAAATAAACTTTTAAACATAAATTCATGTAAAAAAGTTATAACAAATGGTGTTAGGTGGCACTTTGGCTTTAAAAATGAGATTATACTATGAACTATGTAAATTACTATGTAAAGATAAATTAAAGGTGATAATAATTCAGTCATGTTTATCATAAGTTTATTACAAAACTTTTATACTTCCAAAATGTAGTACAACATAAATATATCACATAAGCTTAAAAATACCATATGTTTCATTTACAATGCTGCTAATATATACACATTTGTGGACTAATAATGGGGATGCAAAGGAACTGATGGATTTGAAGAATAAACAGCAATTAAATTTTAAATGGGTATAACAATGTAACAAATATAACTAACTTTTAAAATTATATAAAGTATAGTGGACAATGTCAATTTTGAGCTAGCTATGTAAAAATATTGTTAGGACTAGTTATTTTCTATCATGTAAATAGAACCATATAAAGGCATGTTTTGTTGTGTTCTTATTGCACTAGCATATTTAAGTTTTCCACTACATGAAACATATGGATACATACATACCGTATTTCATACTGTCTATTAATAGTTGTAAAAATAACCACTAAGTTTGTAGAGTGCAACTTTACAAATGCTTTCTAAAAGGTGCAGTAAAAGCAGTCTCTTTTATGGACATGTTGTAATAGTGAAGCAAATATTACTGAAACTGACAATTTAATATGGTAAACATTAAAAAAGAAATATTCTCATCTTAAAATATACAAAGAATGTAATGGAAATACTCTTAACATCTTAAAACATCATTTCCTTCTGTTTAACTGACCTCTGAAAAGATTTTGTATACGACCATCAAGTAATAACACTGGACTAACAATAACTCTTTCAGACTGGTAATAAAACTGAGCTGTGCAATAAGAGACAAAACTGCATGAAATGAGTAATGATTCACTGTTCCTCATACCAAGAGTAAATCTGATTTCGGAATATGAGTCCTTATAT
>NW_020870926.1:160709-168209 GCF_003789085.1 Penaeus vannamei
TAAACTTCAAACTATATAGCAACATCTAATACCCATACTGCCATAAATAAATTTACTTGTGGTGCTCATCAGGCATGGTCAGTTGACCTAATGAACCTGGATGTATTTTCAGCGATTTAAGAGGTAAGTGTTTGAGAATACTGAGAAAATGACATTACAGCCAAGGGTGAGACAACAATTTTAAATATGATACAGAAAGTCTTCAATTAAAAGAAATGAGACAATGCTTTATTACTGAGAAAAAAGTAAATTCAGGTCAGATTCTAGTGGTGAAAAGCCGACAGAATATTAATTTCAAAAGCAAGAGTTCAGTTAAAAATGTAATGAAGGTTCATACTGCTTATGATATACCAAAACAAAAAATTACATTATTGTAATACTTTCGGTTTTATTTATTCAGTTGTTTTTTCCTTACTTTGTAATTGTAGGAATGTCACTACAACACCATCAGATATATTTAGCTGTTTGCAAATCTGATAGACAGATATAGAATAATGATGAGTATACCATGATTGAATATCTTTTTCTGCTCAGTTCAAGTAAGCATACACTGTATACCAATCTTTTCTGGGTTATAACAACATACTGTATATCCTTAGTTTTCAACACAACTTACCCACACTGATACTCGTTGGCTTGGCACTGTCCAGTACAACCGAAGGGTTCATCTGACCCATCCCTGCAGTCCTCCAGCCCGTCGCAGAATTGCTGTTTGGGGATACACTGACTGCTGCGGCAAGTAAACTGAGTGTCAGGATTGGGGCACACTGAAAACATACACAGGCACCCGTCAGACGCTGAGACCTGAGATCCGCCATCGTGATGTTTTTGAGGTTAAGGAAGGTTACAGTGCAGAAGAGGGCGAAACACATAAGACAAAATGAAGAAAGGAAGAAGAAGCCAGTTATATAACATGGTATAAGGGATTTACACTTACACTGGCTATCCCCTTTCCATTCAGTAAGCAAGATGTTAGCAAAGAAAATGAAAAAAATGTTAATGTTAATATCCATCATGCAATGTTATTCATAAAGACCTTGATATTATTCAGGCTAACAATGACATTGTTTAAAACTGGATATACCACACTATTGTGCAATTAGTTTCAAATACTTACCTCTTCTTGTTTCTTTAACTATGTTGCAAAACCAATTCCAAATTTATCATGCAGAGAGAAAGAAAAGTAAATCAATAAAATAAAAAGAATTCTGTGAGTACAGCAACACGAACACAAATAAGTTATTCATGCATATTCAAGCAACGTGCATAGTTACTTCTACTCATTCCTGTTAACCATTTATCTTAACATGATCACTTCAAATTACAATACAGTGACTGGTGGTGGGAAGTATTCCCCTATGCTATATGCTAGTAGGGTAAATAGAATTAGTGAAAGGAGAGAGGAGCTTGATGAACGAATCTCTTACTTCTCGTAGTCTGAGACGGGGTACGCTGGGCATGTCGATCAATGGAATATCAACTTGGAAATTATAAGCATGGAGTGAATTAATAATATAATAGAAATATCAGTCTACCAAACTCAGAGGAGGAATATTCTTGGAATCTACAGTGCAAAAAGATGTGAGAATTACACAACAAAATGTGTGTTGGTGTTCAAAAGCAGAAAATTATGTGTGACCCAGTGATATTGAAGATTTGTGTTTTTAACAGCATTGATCTACACAACATGTCACATTACTTCCTTTATGTGATCAAAATCATGTCTACTAATAGGTTAATTGCTGATTTCCATTGTGAAAATAACATTACTAATAAATAAATGTGTAGACCAGGGCTCCTAGTGTGCAATTTATGCATGAAGTCTGTGAAAAATATTTTTAGTAATGATACTTACATGCTGTACAATTAGCTTCATCTGAACCATCCCAGCAATCCATTTTGCCATCACACTTGGAGGTTATTGGCAGACATGAAGTATAGTTCCCACACTGGAACTGATCAGACCCACATTCTGATGGGAGATATTTATATTTAGTCATCATCATAATGTGCAAATAAGTCATCATCATAATGTGCTAATAATAACCAAATATATTTCCAGTCTCTTGAAATATAGCATTTGAGGAGCAAGATACAAAACAAAAATAAATAGTAAGAAAAGTTGGAAGAAATGAGATTCCCAAGTTTAAGGTCAACAGCTTTAGTCTTATGCATGAAATGATATTTTGCAATCAAAGCATTCAAATCTAAAATTATATTTGGATGGAATAAAGTACTAGATCTGTATGGAAGTAAAGGTCACCTGGATACAAACTATTGGCAAAGGACCAGTCCAATGTTTGATTCATATACTCATATTGAGAGACAGAGGATACTGAACTGGTGATGCTTGGCAAGTATGTGTATGATGGCTTGTAAAAAAATTAAGAAAAAAAAATGAAGAGATTCATGTAAAAGGCTAGAAAAAAGGGGGGCCATTAACACAGGATTACTGAACATATTCAAAACAGGTAACAAAAAATAAAATATAAACAAATCACAACAAAGGACTAAAAAGATGCAGTCAGTCTTTGGATTAAGAAAATCCTTGGATGTCCCCCTTCAGGAGGTAGTGGCTTGTGAGAGTTATACAAAGGCATGAGTCCCTGAGACCCCTTTACAGCAGTGACACCAAGGGCACTTTTACTATCAATCCATCTGTACTTACGACAGTGTTGCTCATCACTCTGGTCATAACAGTTCATATGACCATCACATCGCTTTATATGTGGAATACAGAGGCCATCAGCACATCGCCATTCGTCATGAAGACATAAAGAAGCACTGTGGCACTGGAAAGCTCTAGAACCTAAAGCTCGGCAGACCTCTGAGTCTATTGCGCACAGGCCACCACAACCTGCCGGAAAATGTGTCACGCATAAATACATCTACATATAGACAGACTGTTTTGCACTTCCTGTCAATGGAAAAAAAATAAATACATAAACAAATAAAGATAAACAAAAGAAAGAAAAGGAAAAGAACATACCAAATATATGTAAGCGTGTGTGTGTGTGTGTGTGTGTGTGTGTGTGTGTGTGTGTGTGTGGTGTGTGTGTGTGTGTGTGTGTGTGTGTGTGTGTGTGTGTGTGTGTGTGTTTGTGTGTTTTTGTGTGTGTGTGTGTTTTGTGTGTGTGTGTGTGTTGTGTGTGTTGTGTGTGTGTGTGTGTGTTGTGTGTGTGTGTGTGTGTGTGTGTGTGTGTGTGTGTGTGTGTGTGTGTGTGTGTGTGTGTGTGTGTGTGTGTGTGTGTGTGTGTGTGTGTGTGTGTGTGTGTGTGTGTGTGTGTGTTGTGTGTGTGTGTGTGTGTGTGTGTTGTGTGTGTGTGTGTGTGTGTGTGTGTGTGTTTTGTGTGTTGTGTGTGTGTGTGTGTGTGTGTGTGTGTGTGTTTGTGTGTGTGTGTGTGTTTGTGTGTGTGTGTGTGTGTGTGTGTGTGTGTGTGTGTGTGTGTGTGTGTGTGTGTGTTGTGTGTGTGTGTGTTGTGTGTGTGTGTGTGTGTGTGTGTGTGTGTGTGTGTGTGTGTGTGTGTGTGTGTGTGTGTGTGTGTGTGTGTGTGTGTGTGTGTGTGTGTGTGTGTCTACACATACTAGTATATGCCAATAAAATTATAGTAGTTCAGTAACATCAGCTCCCAGAATTTTATCATCATGTAGCAGACTAAAGATTTGATAAGGTTTATCAAGTGTCTACATACCAGTCCTGTCTCCAGCATCTCGTGCAGTCCGACAAGTTGGGTAAGCTTCTCCTTGTAAGCCGACACAAACTTCTCCCGGTAAACATGAATCACACAACCGTTCTGAAGTTGAATATTATCTATATGACACACCATACATCTTTGCTGTAAATTAGCTGCATTTAATTCCTTTGCCTTGAGGATTTTAGCTAACTACCATGGACTCGAGAGTAATGTAAAATGCAATGCCTTTCCAAGAATGACTGACCATATGGTCATATATAAACTGCATGGATTACCAAATTGTACACAGGGATGTTCCCAATTCTATTCTTTTGCATTTTTTTTATTTGCATTTACAAGATGTATTTCATCAAAAATCTCTTCTTCATGACAAGGAAGACCTACCTGTACCAGTTTCATAATCCTTTTCTTCCTTTGGAGTCTCTTCATCTTTTGAGGTCTGTTTTGTGGTAGATGATACTGTTGTGCTAACTGGAGTTGTAGTTGTGGAAGTGGTTGAGGTTTCTACTTCATCATCACTATCATGCTGGCACTGGCAAAGGCGGGTCTCCATGTCTCCCCCTGTTCCTTGCAGCTGGTGGCCAAGACCAGATGGGAGACATGGCTCAATACTGTTGATGAGCAAGCCACGGCCTGCATCCAAATGACACTGCCGTGTTCGAATCTGATCATACTGTGGTGAGCAAGGAGAGCATGTTGACCAAGGTCCCCACTGTCCCCATCCTACGTTCAAGTGAGGGAGTTCGGTAGACTTGGCTGCTACTAATGCCTCCTCTGCTGTGGTTGAGAATGCTGACTCTTCTCTGACTGTGGTTGTCATTATCGGGGTACCAGTTGTGGAAACAGGTGGGGTGTCTACTAACACTTCAGTGAATCTAATTGATGTTATATCTACAGAATATTGGCCCATCCATTCATGTCCGTGGCGATTGTGCAAACCACGTAAGAAAGCTGTGCCCAGCTTCTGTGCTGCTGCCACATCTGCTGTATTCAGTACAAGCTTAGCTCGGACCAAAAGGGAACCCTCCGCAAAGGATATGACTTGACTGTGGTTATATTCTTGAGACCAAACTGATGCTAGGAACAAAGTATCCAGCTGAAGCAAAGAAAAATAAAAATAAACATTAGCAGCATTGAAAAAAATCCAATTCTTTTTAGTCAAGCAGACAATACTCCTGTAAGACTGACTGTCTGCTTCTGTCTGTTTGTCTCTCTCCATGAGGAATTTCCAAGCTTACTACATCTTTGTCATTATAAAACAAAATCTACAAATACTGTATGTAAGCACACACACACACACACACACACACACACACACACACACACACACACACACACACACACACACACAGTATCTCTGTCTCCCTTACCTCTCTCTCTATTGACTGGGCCATCGCCTTGTACTCGTCCGAGGTCGGGTCTTCCAGCCCCCGCCAGAAGTTCTGATTGATGATTCGAAATTCTCCTTCCACAACGCTATTGCCTGAAAATATTGTAGTAATTAGGAAAGCTTCCATATATAAAATCAATGCAAGGCACTACAGACTGCATTTCCTATGCCACCTTTTACAATTACAAAAGTACCGAAATATCGCAAAACTCAGTATAAAACAAATTACATTAAGAAAACACGACAAAAAATCTGGTAAATAATCTTTGCAACATGATACCAAATCCAAATTCACACATATAGATCATTATCGTTGTGGTCCTCAGTGATTATAATTACCCGGAGTTAACCAGATTTTCTCTTCTTTGCCTCCTTCAGATGAGCTCGAGCGCAACACCTGGCAACATTGCCTAAATGACCAAGGATGTAATGTAGTCACAGGTCGTATACAATAATTAAAGCACATGTTCCCCTAATTATCAACTACAAATTCTGATGCATCGACTTTCACATGATTAAGTTATCACTATATCTTAGAAAGACATCATGCGCTCAATAAATATTGCTGAATTTAATAAATATGTGGAATGTTTTCAAAGGCTGGAAGCAATTCTATTTCGTGAGGAAAATAATAAAAAAACATGTCTTGTAAAATGCTAGGAATAATTCACCAAATTCTACCACCCAATATTCTGTCATTAATTGAAAATAATAAAACGGATAGATTCAGCAAACCAGAACTATCATGCCACAGAGTCCGAAGATATGTACTTGTGCTACCATTGAAATCTTTTGACCAAATAGATAGTACCAAATCAACTGAAAACGATTATTACTCTTCCTCGAACAATCGACCATTCATAATGTTATATTCTGCCGCTTCCCCTCAGGAGCTCCACCGCATCCTTTAGCCTTATGCTGTCTTCTGCGGCATTATGTGGACTCCATAGCCTTTCTCTTTCCTGCTGCCCTTTCCATTCTTTTCTTGCAACACCCTTTGTGCGTCCTTTTCCCTGCAGCAACCGTTGGCCTTCCCCTTTCTCCTATAGCATCCCTTTACCTTCCGTGATCTCCTATAATGTGCCTTGCTCTTAATTTTTCTCCTGCCCCATCCCTGGCCTTCTCTTCCTCCACCAGCACGCATCCCCCTTGCTCCTCCGGCACTCCGCGGGAAGTCACGATTCCCGAGGCGCCCCTACAGAGCTCCGGGTCAGCTGGGAAATTCAATAAACACGCTGAGAGAGAAACCTCAGGCAGCCCGCTATCATAAAGTCTGATTGATGGGGAGTGTCTGTGGAAGGAAGGGGCTGCCTAAACTCAAATGGACGGTTTTCGGATTCCCTTCTGTCTTCGACAGCATTATAATCATGCTTATTATAAAGTACAGGGAAAGCACCAAATGAAAAAAAAATGCTTGTTGACGAATGCAAACATTCACAGGGTGGGGTAATGATTATATTGTACACTGAAACATTCATGCACACATACTTTGTGTGTGTAACTTATTTTATTTACACTGTTAATTCTATGTTACTTAGACTGTGATAAAATGTTCATAACTGAAAACAAGAGAACCACAACCTACCAAATGCGACACGCTGTTCACACAATAACAACTAACATTTTATCCATTGTCTTTTACCTCATTTGTTTCGTTCATGCAAAAATATAATTTCCTTCCGTTTAAATACCGCCCTCTCTCTGTCTCATATTATCCACTCGATACAGAATATGTTCTCCCTCTTGTTTATCCTTCGCTCCCCTTTTCTCTTCTCCCACTCTGCCCATACTTTTCTCTTCTCGCCGTCCCTCCCTCTGGGTGGTGGACACGGCTCGGCGGGGCCATAAACATCCGACGGGACAAACAGTACAAGACGTTTCGGCTTCGTCGGGAGGTTTATGGCTCGGCGCCGAGACCTTCCCGGTCGCCCTCCCGTTCGACGCGAGGCGGCCGGCGAACGGCCGTCGGCTTCTTCTCAGAGCTTATGAGCCGTTGTTCTCAACAACTACAAGCAGAGGAACGCTCTCTCTCAAAACCATAAAACGACACCTTGATCTAGAGCGCTACCAAGCAATACTTACATTCTGACAAATACTGTAAATTGCATAACTAAATATAAGCCAAACAAGCTGTGGATTTTTTCCCGTCCTCTCTCCATTTTTTCTTTTTCTGTCTCTCTCTCTGTCTGTCTGTTTCTCTCTCTCTGCGCGCACGTGTATGTATTCTGTCACTGACAAGGTAAAGATAGGGCAGTATTTACGTGCTAGCCCGTCATTAATCAGATGGCCAGTGATGGTAACCTTTTCCACTGCTAATGCATTAACGAAAAACTGCTTTATATTCTCTCCCTGTGTGTTCGTCTAGTACGGAATGTCTTGCGAAACAGAGAGCAGCCATGGAAATGTAAGGCCAGT
>NW_020870926.1:173209-178209 GCF_003789085.1 Penaeus vannamei
CCCAAGAAGGCCGACAGGAACAGCAACTCGTGGGCGCAGAGAACAAGGAAAAGAGGCTTTTCAAGCAAACCCAAATGCATGTCAAGGGCCCTTTCACGCCATTGAATTCCGTGCAATCTTGGGTCCCCACGCCCACGAAGGAACACGAGCGAGGCACAAAATCAGCTGCTCAAGGGGCGCCGCCCTCCGCCCTCGCTCCTCGATCCGCTCTCCTGAGCCCAAGAGGAGCCCGGCCAGCCAGGTCCCGAGAATGAGCCTCTCACACGAATGAGCGGTCGCTGAGACGCAGAAGGACGCGCCCTGCGGCAGAATTAAGCGCCAAGGTTTGCGCAGCATGGATGTCTCAGGTTCAGTAATGAATATTGGCGCAGGTAAGTTGTAGTAATAGTAGAGGCAGTCGAGGCAGCATTAGTAAAAGTTTTATCTCTGGTAGCAGTAGCAGCAAGAGTAGCAGCAGCAGTAGCAGAAGTAGTAACAGTAATAATAAATGATAAATGATTCTAATAAAACTTTACGATGATGATGAAGATAATGACAATAATAATACCAAGGTTAATAATAATGACAATAATAATAATAATAATAATAATAATAATAATAATAATAACAACAACAACAATAATAATAATAATGACGACGATGATGATAACAATAATATGATAATTAACAAAAATTCATTAACAATAGCATCCATGAGCCCATTAATAGCGCAAATAATTGAAAACTCTCTGCATCATCAAAGCAGCTTCCAAAAATCAAGAAAAGCATGCAATGAATAAAGTAAAAACCCGCGGCGGCCGCGGTTGCCGCAGGACGTCTCCGCGCACTGAAGGGGAACACGGCCGCCACGCCGACGAGCGGCCGACGTGGCGGAACTAACAACCGCGCGCACTCACACCCTCCCTCGCCGCCTCCTCTCGCTCGCCTCGCCGCTCCTCTGCTTCGCCGGCCTCGCTTCGCCTGCCTTCTCCTCCACGTGTGCTCCTCTTCCACCTCCTCCAGGCTGACCTCTCTGTCCCTCCTCTGTTTCCTCTCCTCGTGTCACCAAGACATGCCTCGTGGCATGTCTTGGTGACCCTTCCCGTCTCTTCTCTTTCCTCTCCCTCCCCCCCCCCCTCTCCCTCTCTCTCTCTCTCTTTCTCTCCTCCTCCCTCTCTCTCTCTCTTTCTCTCCTCCTCCCTCTCTCTCTCTTTCTCTCCCTCCTCTCTCTCTCTCTCTTTCTCTCTCTCTCTCCTCCTCTCTCTGTGCTACACCCTCCCCATGTCCACTCACGGGGGGGCGAGTGAGCCCAGGGTACATGAGACGAAAGAAAAGTATGAGACGGTTTTTGCGCTGATTTCTCCTCAGCCAATTAAGGAGGTAATCTGCACGCCCGAGATGTCAGAAAACGAGGAAGGCAAAAATACAAATTTTTCCAAAAGTTGTGGCGATGCAGTTGATCCGCACAAGTTTTGGATATGGCCACTTCGCCATTTCCTCTGAATCCAGGTTTGTAGAAGCCTGTAACAACGGAAACTGGCAAATAATAAACCATAGAAAGGAACGAAGCGCTGGAGGAAAGTGCCGCCAGGAAAGGGAAGCAGAAAGACGCGAGGGAAACTGCTTTAATCTGTGGAACAGACAACACTCGCACACACATCTGACCACTGAGGCGTCAACACGCACATGGGCACATCTCCACCACGCACATCAACAAAGCGAGCACTTACACAGCACATTCACTAAACGACACACGAACAAGCATCACACGACGACAGCTACCGAACACTTTACGCAACACACAACACGATCACACGCGACGCACACACACACACACACGCAACACACACAGCGCTACACGCACACGACGCAACGCGAAGCACTATAAATGAACGCACATACTCATCCACACTGCACAGACGCACACGACACACAGAAACATCACACGACACGAGCAAGAGCCCAACGCGACACACAGACTATCACGCCAACGCGCACCCACGAGCGATACAATCCAGCACGCACACACAGTACGCCCATCCAGACAACAACAAGACAAACTCATGCTCAAACATACCACAGCTACACACAGGCTCTGCACAAGCTACTTTTATTCACTGTGCCCACGAAGGCACAACATGATCGCATACTTCACGCCCACTACCCAGCGTCTACACGCTTATCGCTCATTCGACACAACTATAGACACACACAGCACACACTTCAAGGCAGTCACACATGATCACTAATGGCGTGCACACCATGCTCGCACACGCAACACTGGACACCGCTCTCTCCATACAACACACACACACACGACACACACAGCGACACACACACAACACACACAACATCACCACAGCCTTGATTTGGAAAATATAGAGAAATTTGAAATATATCACGAGTAAAAGGTGACATATTGCATGCACATATATGTACGCACAATGCTGACTTTACTGGGTCTCTTTTTTTTGTATTATGCGTTTAATACAAATCCTTCAGCTCTCGTCTTCTCTCTTATAACCCTTAATGCAACGCTAAGCATCTCATTATATGCCATCTATCGTCTATTCGTTCGGAAGCCTTTAAGTTTCTATATAGTTTAGACGTTTAGAAAGGGCTCCTATCAGCGGAGAGAATTATGACATATCTATGAAGAATAAATTTCCAAATGTCTGGGACTGCGCTGGCGACTCTCTGTCTTACGGTGGGAGCACGCCCGCTGAGCCAGCCTCCTGCGCCGCGCTTCCGTTCCTCCAAGGAACCGACAGCCGCAAGGCTACTTGTATGTTTAATTTACAGGTAATGACGAGGAATAGGCTGTTGTGCGATGCCGGCATCTCGCTACGGTCGACCGGCCGGGGGTTTTCCAAGTGTGCTCCGGCCACTCCCAAAAGGAAGGCCCAATCATTCCGAGAAGGGAAAGCGCAGCTCCCATTCGAATCTGCTCTTTACAGTATCATCGTTAACAGATTCTCTTTGAAGTAGACCAGTAAAGCATTCCGGAGGCTCCTCATTGACTAGGCCGACCGCCGCCGCCACGTTCGCTCTTGTTAAAAGTATTATCAGTCGTGGACAAAAAACACACCTATTGTCTTACATATGTTGACAATAAATTAAGACCGAAGCGGCTAGGTGTTGTGCTGTTAAAGCATAGCTGTAGCGGATTATGCTCTACACGGTCGGTAGTTTGACGATAATAGCTGTATAGCTGTGGTCCATCAGGCACCAGTTGCGCTGGCCACGTGAGATCAAGCATATAGACTACCACCACATTTATTGATTATTTTTCGCGGATGTTTGTGAATAATCTTTTTAATTTTAACGAAGTAGATGCACATCTTTATGAAAAATCTCATGGTTCAGATTAGGTATAAGGTGTATCAAGTCTTTTCAGTGAAGCGGATCTTCATCTAGCAGTGCTGGCGTTTGCAGTCGAAAAAGGGTCTTGCACCTGGGTCACCCGTCCTTCAGGCGGACTCAGCTGTAAGTACTGGCATCAGTATACTGAGGTCGAAAGTTGGGGCGGAAATGATCACCGTGCAGCAGCATCCCGCAGTTAAGTACGCATACTCCTATACGAACATATCCCACACGTCCACCTTGATAGGGAACAATTTTGACCTTAACTTAAATAAGCATTTAGGCAAACGTTTATTGTTGTGGATATCATATAGAGTAAATCATGTTAGAATCACTCCAGAAAAGTGTTAATAATGACTTCCCTGCGAAACCACGTGGTATACGTTCTCTGTGCCTGAGCGGTCAATTGGTACAATGACGATGTTATAGTCTAAACACTATGTGTCAGAGCCATTATAGACAAACACACCAGAGATTTATTTCATTAAAATATTTAACTCGTGTCAGAGTTGTAGTAAACAGAGAGCAATTTCTGTGCGTCAGTGAGGGAAGGGGCAGGACTTTAGGCACACGTAAATATAATCTTGCGGAATAACGGCAAAGATTGGATCAGGTGGGTGTAACACGCATCACAACAAGCCTCCACTCTGCCCTTACTACCACCTCACTGAAGCAGTCGCTGCAAACTTGTATAATCAAATTTCAGAAACATATATAAGTCTCATGATGGATTCGAGTATTTAAAGTGATTCATGTTCGGTCTTATGGCGAGGGCTTTTCCCTGGCTGAGATCCGGTGTCCAGAGTGCGAAATCTGACAGTGGCATGTTCAGCGAGGGAGATTCTGGATGATTAAAAGGCTGTGCCTGCGCGGCCAGCCAATAACGCCACCGCATGAGATACACACATGCAAGCACAGACGTGCCATACGCCATACGAAACACCCACAGCATGTGTGTTGCGTGTGGCATTTACCGAAGACCAGCTATGCTCATCGCCGAATTTTACATTCAATGTGGCACTATATTCGAACATCGGAATATTTCGGATGAATATTCGTCCGTGCGTGTGGATTGCTTATTTAAAGAAGATAAGGCCACTGTCTTATACTAAGTTACAGGCCGTATGACAAAAGTCTCCCTGCAATGATGTATGCCATGCACATATCTACAGGAATTGTGACTTCGAGGCAGGTCAGCGATAGGGACTTCAACCCAATCTGTCTATACGACATCTACATACCCTTCTAGGACGCACGAAACGTGTTTTCCCTGTCCACCTGCGATGAGCACAGCCTCCCTCTCCTGGGCGGGAATTCTTGCCAAAAGCATGGACCCGAAAGGCTCGCTGCGTCGTGCGAGCAGCCGGAAACGAGATTAATAATCCGACAACCCAAATATATGCAGATAAAGAATATACACAAATATGCATATGCATATCCATATACATGTATGTAGAAATAAATATATGAATAAATAAATAAATATATGTATGTATGTATGTATGTATGTATGTATGTATGTATGTATGTGTGTATGTGTGTATATGTGTGTGTGTGTTGTAATATATATATATATATATATATATATATATATATATATATATATATATATATATATATATATACATACACACACAAATCATAATCTGTATGTGTAT
>NW_020870926.1:183209-188209 GCF_003789085.1 Penaeus vannamei
TACCCAGAGACAGCACACGCAGAAAAACTGGCTTTGCGGCGAAAAACATCGCCTCCATCAGTGGCTGCCAGACTAAACCCAGATCGGCTAACGCTATTCACTTGTGGCCATTTATTGCCCAGCAACCGCTGCGCAAAGTTCTGAATGGAAGCAACCTACAAAGGAACCCGGGACTCGTTAAATAATTTAGCTGCTGTTCTTCCCAGTGATCTGACACCTAAACTGTTGATGGAACTTATTCGCCAAAATACACCGGCCGTGAAACCATGTCATTTTACATCTTTGCTGAAATACTCTAATGGATAACATGTTGGAGTCTGTTACTTAACGATCCTTCCCTTCATTCACGTATTTTACTCACTCTGGGGAAGAAAAGCTTCATTCTGATGTGACCAAACCAAATCCATCTTTCAAGCAGAATGATGCGTTACACTGCACTTAACATGACTCTTGACAGACGCCTGACACGGACTTCAAAGCCGCCCTCGCTCCTTTGACGATTGTTGTAGCGAGGCTGATACCTCCCCGCCCGCCCCGCCCGCCCGCCCCATCCCGCAGCCCACAAAGTGCTCCTGAGTCAACACGGGCGCCGAGATGAAAGGCCAGAACTTCAGGACGTGAAGTTGCTTTGAGTTTCAAGATCATTAGAGCTCTGACACACAACAATTATCATAATCGAGCGCTGTGTGCAGTGATACGCATTTCTACTCAATGATGTGAAGTCAGTTTATCAATTACATGTGAGGAATAACAATCACACCAGTGAAGTAGCACAGCACCAGCAGTAGTAATAGTAATAATGGTAACAATATGCACGTGTGTGTGTGTGTGTGTGTGTGTGTGTGTGTGTGTGTGTGTGTGTGTGTGTGTGTGTGTGTGTGTGTGTGTGTGTGTGTGTGTGTGTGTGTGTGTGTGTGTGCGCGCGTGCGTGCGTGTAGGCCTATATGAATATGTACACATCCAAACTATGCATACGCTCGCAAGCGTATGCATAGCCCCTTCGTTCCTCTGGCCCGAGGTCGGGCCGGGGAGCGCCGCGCCCGAACCGACAAAGGTCAGCTAAGAGTTCCCTTGGAGACGTGAGGATCATAAATCAGAGAAGCGCGATGACGCCTCACAAGACGTCTTGCGTGAGAATAAGGTACGGAAAGCTCCCAACTCACGAACGCGTGAGATGTCCAAAGGCCAACTCTTGGATCCTGAGTTTATGTTGTCGATTACAAAATGCATTCGTAGTGACTTTCCAGGTGGATTACCTATTGCACCTGAATGCAAACAGACCTGCAACCGTCCCTTGGGAATAACTGCTGACCGAAACAGCAAGGAGCACAATTTTCCAGAGCCTTGCGAATCCTAAAACGCCCCTTAAATGAAAGGCGACCAAAGAGACACATCTGCGAGCCATGGGCGCGAGTGTGCCGAAGCGCCCACCACCAACACAAACATGAGATTGTGAAATGGAGCGAGAGAGGTCGGGTGTGGATGGGCGGTGAGAGAGGCTGGGTGAGGATGGGCGGCGCTAAACCCACACCGTCGGGCGGGCGAAGGGCTCCTCGGTTACAGCGTCTAAGAGAGACCCGCGGCGGCTGCTCAAGCCATCAGGCGTCGCTGGGTTGGTGAGCCAAAGGGGTTCCAAGCGCAACCCAGGAGAGCTTTGCCTCAGGAAGTAGTGCCATTTTAACAAGAACTTTGCTGAAGGACAAGTGTGAGTTTAACTGAAAGATATATCGCATTAAAGCAATACAGATAAAGCGTGGAAGAGAAGCATTGTCATATTTCAAAAGCCTTGTAATTTTCAATACATATATCATATGAGGTATAGGGTACAGATTAACGTGGACGCAAGACCTCTGCAGCTGTATGGCCAAGATATGTCTTCTTTCTGACTGATCATATTCCACACTGCTTTTCTGTGCTAGCATCGTTTCTTTAAATGCTGAGTTAACAAAACGATTTGCGTTTGAATTACGCCGAATAGTTGTCCCGGTGGATAATCAATTGAAGTAATATACAGTGTTTCTGACTCACTTAAATAGTGGTAAATACTGACGGTGATCTCTCAGCAAAGGTATAGCACGGCGATGAAAGCAGACACCTGCCAACTGTCGCACAGTAACAATTTCCGGATATCTATTGACTTCTCCCGAAATCGTCTCCACAAGTTAACAGGACAATGACACGACGGCTGACCTCAGCTTTCGCGACCTGTTCAATTCCTCCTCAATGTTTAAAACCTCTCAGGCTCCGGATGCCTTTCTATCGTACTGCATAAAGTTGGTGTCAAAAGAAAAAGATAAAGAAAAAACGGAGGGTTGCCCTTATACCAAGTTGATAAAGTACAAGAAGTGCTGATTCTTAGAAAAAAACGCCAGATTACTGTGGCCTGAAATCTTCAACTTACGATACCGATTCTAGGACCAGGAGATCTAATGTCCACTCACCTGGAAAAAGAAAAGAAACCAAAATTAGCGTAAATAAATAAATATGAGACAAAAATCCTCGGCTGTCTCGCCAAGACGAACCGACTTCCTCGCCATTCAGCAACAAGCGCCCCTTCCTCTGGCTCCGTCGGCGCGCCGTGGAACCAACGGCGCCTCTGGCGGACTCCAGTGGAGGCGCGTCAGGCTCGTGCTCTGAGCCCGGAGCCGAGAGCAGGGAGAGGGGCTTCCTGAAGGTCGGCTGAAGGTCAGCCTCCACTCAACGAAACTTTCTTTCGGCCTCATGGTAAATGGGAGGTTTACAAATCTTTTCAGACTAATTAACGTTTAGCCTTGAGGTAATCGCGTCAGAGTCATATTGTCCATAAACTATCCAAAAAATAATCAATAATAATATATATATATATATATATATATATATATATATATATATATATATATATGCATATTTTATTCTACCTTTCTTTATTTTTCTTTAGAAATATATTTAGCAGTACAAAAACTTGAGGGACAGTCAACATTTTGTCGTATTTCAAATTAATACTTGGGATAAACAATGATATACATACATATATACTGTCTACTTATCTGTTTGTCTATATCATCTATATGAATTATACAATAAAACAATCTATAAAACATAATAAACTAAACCTGGAAATCCGTAAAGTCTTCGTAAAACACTAAACATATATCTAATAACTATTATAAATATTCCACCTTCCTACAAACAAAGTTATTAGATGTATATGTTTGGTGCTTTACGAAGACTTTACGGATTTCCAGGTTTAGTTTATTATGTTCGATAGATTGTTTATAAAATACACATCGTGAAAAAATACAAATCAAGGGATACATAAATTTATAAGTAAAGATCTGAGTGGAGATGCAGCAATCGTAATACCTCCAACTAGAACATCCACTGCTACCACCAAAACCACCGAGTGCCTTATAATCGTGGCCATACCAACCGATGTCGTTCCCATTTATAACACGGCAACCACAGTATAACAATATTCTCGACATGATACAGGACTTACGAGCATCTTCCCCAAGACTCGTGCAAGGCCAAGGCACCAGGAGCATATGCAGGATCATCTTTTAATTTCTGAAAGCCGACGAAGACAGGGCGTTCGGGCAAACCTCGATTTCAAAGAGGAAAGTTGTATCCGCGACCTAAAGGGATTAGCGGACAAGAGAGCTGCTTTCAACCACCGCGTTATTAGATTACCGATCGCATCAGCGTTATTCTGCAAGGCGCCGAAATGCTCGAGTGAAGCCAAAGGAAGCGCACAAGATGGAAAAGATCGCACGGGAGAGAAGCGGGGAAAACGTGAGAGAAGGAAGCGAGGAAGAAGGAAAGGGAAGAGAGCGCAAAACGGAAGAGGGTGAAGAAGATTCGAGATACGAACGGAAATTAGAACCGGGCTACTGACTCGGGGAATATTAAAAGGATGGCAGCGAGGAGAGGGATGCGAGAGCCGCCCAAAAATACACACGGACAAAGCATGGGCGGATGATCTGATCTGATACATGACGGCTTCCTTCGTGACTTAAGGGGCGTTAACATTTCGTCAGAGTTTACAGCCACGTCTTTCCCCTCAGCCACGAAGGGCGCAGATGATTTTTATGGCTCGCCAGGCTTCGTTTAGAAAGGAGACGCGGCTCCGGCGGCTGGCGGGACCATCCCCGAGGACGCAGTTCTTCCGGCGGGAAAGGATGTGTGTGTGTGTGTGTGTGTGTGTGTGTGTGTGTGTGTGTGTGTGTGTGTGTGTGTGTGTGTGTGTGTGTGTGTGTTAGGTAGATAACAGATAGATAAAAAGATGACATAAAGAGTGAGTAAGAATTATTACTATGGCGACAAAGCTATGTAAACATTACACACAGCTAAGACCCAACGAAAATATACAAAACACTAGTTAAAAGAACAGCGTGTTCCCGTTGTTTACGTACACACTTCTAATGTGACAATTCGTTAAGAAAAGGTTCCACATTCTGACATTCCTCTCGTTCAGGCCGTCCAGCAGAGGCACTGTCGAGTCGACCCCAGAGGCCGCCTCACAGAGCACGAGCGGAAAAGGCGTTCCTCTGTTATCAACGAGAGCGTCGGCCCTGAAGGTGGACTGCCGAGGCAGCAGACGTCGGCGATCCAGAGCGACTCCCGACGGTAATGCAAATAATGAAGGTGATGATAATGTCATAAATATTTTTTTCGCATTCGCACGTTTCTTTTTTTTTCTTTTTGACTTTATTTTCCCGAGTCCTAAAATGTCTTCGACTCTTCCTTCTCGTGCTTTCGCTAACCCCCGTGTCTCTTCGTGCCGACGGCGGGCGGCCCGCATCCGGAGCGGCCGCAGGAGAGAGCCGAGCGAACCCGTCACGCCTCACTTGCTGGCGTTCGGCTCTCCTTTCTCTCCTTTCACTCGCCTCCTCGACCCCGCGCTCGCCTCCAAACTTCCTTGGTTTCCCCTCATCCAGGCGGCATCCTATTCCCATCAATAGAATATCTTCTTGTTGTTTTGCTTTGTTCGACATGATTGGTGCAGTTTTTGGGAATTGAGA
>NW_020870926.1:193209-195709 GCF_003789085.1 Penaeus vannamei
CCGTTAATTGGGATGTTTAGGGATTAGTGTAGGTTCTCACGGATACGTTCTCAGTCTTCTGGTTGTATTGTGGTATCGGTGGGCCACGAATGACCGAACTTTACAGAGGATGCTGGGATATAGTAGTGAGTCCATGCGGATCTCGCTGTAGCTCGGTGTATGCGTGTTATACGTGTGCATAAGTGGCCAATCGAGACGCCGATCGGATGCGTGAGAATATTAGCTTAACGGGAACTGACCGCTCGGGTGCTAGGGCAAGGGCGGCCACTATACCGTTAATCGACCTCGGGTAAATGCGAGGTGCCACGTGACCGCTTACTATGGATGCTAGGCAGCTGAAACAGTACCGCCGCTTCCTGTATGCGTAGGATAGGTGGCCATTACGGACGGCTCGCTCTCATTGGGTATTATCGGATGAGGTGGCACGTGACTACCCGCTTGGGATACGGGAGGGTGGGAGCCAACGGACGCCGCATCGGGATATATGCGGGAGGACTCTATAGGTACATCTGAGTACTGTTTCCGTCTCGGAGATCGTAGGGACCACGTACAGTCCTGCTCGGATCAGGCCTACGATCGCCGCTCGGCAGATTAACGGAGGTGGCCGACGGATATCTAGCCCGCTCGGGATGCGGGGATAGTTTGGCCGGACGACCGACTTGGTAATGCGGAGGTGGCACTAGGACGTTCGGCTCGGGATATAGCGGGAGGCGACCACGACGCCGCTGCGGGATGAAGGAGAGGTGTGTGATGTAGTAATAAAGAAGTAGTGTATATGTACACATACAAAATATTACTGCATGCAACAATCAACCACATATATCATGTGTATATATAAATTAATGTGGCCTAATTGATGTGCGTTTGCCTTATTGTATAGTATTTGCTGTGTTAATGTTGTATGTGTGTGTAAGTGCGTATGTATGTATGTTCATGTATATTGTATATGTATTGTATGTATGATGTATGGATTATGTATGTATGTGTGTTGTATTTGGTGTGTGTGTATGTTGTGTATGATGTATATATGATATATATGAGTAGTGTTTATATGTATCTATATATATTTATAGGTGTGTGTGTGGTGTGGTGGTGTGTGTGTTGTGTGTGTGTGTGTGTGTGTGTGTGGTGTGTGGTGTGTTGCATATCAATAATGTATATATATGGTATGGTATTTATCTCTCATCTTCTCTCTCTACCTATTCTATCTCTCTTAACTCTCTCTTCTTACTCTACTCTCATTCTCTCATTATTCTTCTCTCTCTTACTCTATCTCTTCATCTCTCCCTCCTTCTCTCTCTCTTCTTACTCATCTCTTCCCTCTCCTCTCTCTCCTCTCCTCTATCCTTCTCTCTTATCTCCAATATCCACCGCGTACGTGGTAGTGTAAGTGGCATATTAATTATTTAAATTATATATATATCTAAATTACACCACACACACAAATCACATACACACTAAGACAAATAGGCATATATTGATATAATAATTAAATATATTATATGATAATATAACTATCTATATATATATATATAATATATTATAATAATATTAATATATTATATATAAAACAACATATATATGTTTATATAATATATTTACATAAAACACACACTTAATTATATATATATATTCATTATATATGTGTGTAGACAAGATCATTATGTAGTGTGTGTGTAGTATGTTTGTTGACTGTGTGTGTGTTGTTGTGTGTGCTAGACTGATTGTAGTTGATATATTATGCATGATGGTATGTGTTTGCTATGTGTTCTGTGTGTGATAGTGGTACTTAGTGTGTGTATGCTGTGTGTGTTAGTGTGGTTGTGCGCGCGCATGCTGACGCACTCACAGACATTTTTTCATGACCAGAGTTTCCCCCCACCCCATATCACCGGATGTTACATTTAGACGCTCTCGAGCCGACCCCCCCCCCCCACCTGTCTCTCTTCTCACCTTTGACCCGCGCGCGCTGGCTCCTGCTTCCTTCGGGGCTTGCAGCTTCTTGCCATTTCATTCTTGCTTCATTTTTCTCGTGCGCTTCTTTAGTTCTTGCAAAGTCTCTCCTTCGTGCACAGTGCACGTGGACTCCTACCTATCTTCCTTGAACTGCTCGGGCCGTTCCCGCCCAGGCGATGGCGACTCGAGCACGCCAAGGCTTCGCTGCGCCATTCTCGAGGCAGCCGATGGCTCCAGGCTTCCGCAACATGCCATTGCCATACGCTGCGCACACATTCCGATATGGTTACTATTGGGTGGCGGTGCATTGTTCTCTCTCTCTCTCTCTCTCTCTCTCGTGTAAACCACTGACTCTGTATGCCTGTATTTTTGTTCCTTAAATCCTGGCCACAGCCCCATCTACCAATATACCCAAGTTTTGTACGTGATATGTGAGCCTACGTAGGGCCTTATTGACACGGGGTCAGGATAAAGTTGCCTCATCCTTTTGAAATGTAATATTTTGTCTCAATAAATCTCAAATAAAAAAAACCTTCCCCTTTCT
>NW_020870926.1:198209-205709 GCF_003789085.1 Penaeus vannamei
TATGTCGCTGGCGCATCCGCAATGTTGCGCGAAATAAACAAATGGTGCAAATTAAATTGCGAGCCTTTGGTGGCAACTGCGTGCGGCTGTTCCGATGGCACTAAATCTATTCGACCAAATTCAGCCAGAAAGGCCATCATGAAGGCCGGCTGGCCTTCGCCCCTTGGATAAACGAAATTGCGCTTCATGACGAGGAAACAGATAGCTTTCAGCGCTTCAGTACAAGCGTGCTTTAAAACCCCAGGCTTTATGACGCTTTCGAGAGCTTGTCTGACTCTTCACGATAGAGCTACGTTTCCATAACATCTCTGTTCCAGCGTGACAACGACTGAAGTGTAAGATCACAAGATTGAGGAATAATGGTAGATTTCTGAATACTATAATCTTTGCAGGAAAGAAAATGCTATTGCACTTTGTTTCGTTAAGAATTACAGCAGCGATATAGGGACGCCTCTCCTCTAATCGGCGTCCTCGGGGTAACTCGGCCTTGCGTTGGCAGGCTCTGCCGGCCGAGAAGCCCCCCCAAAGGACAGAGCGTGAAAAGCTATATGTAACATTTGCACTAGGAACAGATAACTGCCGTATTGTATGTATTCTTGAAGAACAAGAGCCGTTTAGTGTAAAGCAACGGCAGGAAACTCACTAATGCACGAAGGCGCGCGCACGAGGTCAGAATGCTAATCAAATACTTTATATACATATGTATGTATATAAACACAAACATTAAAGATTATGCAGATTTAATTCCTATGTATATAAAAAAACAGAAAGTGCGCTGTAGAGAGAGTATTGTCCGCATAGACGTGCCTCTAAAGGAAACTTATCGGCTTCTATTACCGCCATGATTGTTTACCTGCAGTCGCCATGGTAACAGTAGCCAGGATAGGATCTTTTCAGGCCTAACAACACTCTTCCCTCGTAATTACTGTCGATGGAGGGACGGGGATTGTACATGTTAGAATACTGGGCTGAATATTTTGTTATTGGTTTGTGAATATCATATTCAGGTCCCCACAAAGACCTTGTTTGTCTTTGGCCATTTGACGCTCTACATATCGGTTTGCATAATTCCCTGTGTAACTGGATAGAAGATCCTTCAAGACCTGCAACTACTTGGAAGAGCGAGAGCTTGATTAGCTTCACTCAGAGGCTATCTTAAGAACGGCAAAGTCAATGAGCTCCCTTTATAGCTGTTCAGGTCTACTAAGTCACAGCGATTGCGCAGCTGTTATTAATCATGGGGAGAAGGTTGTATCAGTCTCCACAGTATCTCATTTCGTCAGAAATCCGAATTATCATTGTACATGTGTGCGTGTGTGTGTATGTGTGTGTGTGTGTGTGTGTGTGTGTGTGTGTGTGTGTGTGTGTGTGTGTGTGTGTGTGTGTGTGTGTGTGTGTGTGTGTACGCGCGCGTGCGTGTTTGTTTGCGTGCGTTCGTGCGTGTGTGTGTATAAAACGTGTGCAGGTATTTATCAGAAATTAGTTATTTCTGCTATATAAGGAATGAACAAAGCGACACCAAATTTACTATCAAACGATAATTTTAAGCAGGGCTTGAATGGCATTTTAGATGTACACTGCCTTTAACCAAAACAGCAACACCTTCGGAAAAAGCGTTCCAAAACCTCTTGTTAATGCCGGAAAGACTGATACAATTTAGTTATTGAGATAATTACCGTTTAATGAAAACTTATGAGTTCACTTTTAGTGCACTCTTGCAGTAATTTGCACACTCCGGCCCTCATACGACGAAAATATAAACAAACTCTAACCAAGCCGAGCGTTACACGTCAAGTGACAAGAGTTTTGCATGATCAAGGCCTGCCTCCCCTGAACAGTCCTGCGAAACCAAAGGCATTGCTGTCCACCCGGAGTGCAGCAACGGCATACATTTCGTGGCGCTCTTTTGCACACGAGAATTGGTTTGTTAAGTCCTGGGTAGTTGTACAAATGTACACTTATATGATATGGATTAGTGAAATCCCGAATGAAGCACAGCAGCAGAGGAGAGGAAAGGAAAGAGAGTAGAAGAATTCAACCTTGGACGAAACAAAGTTTAAAAGAATACAACTTTCCATGCAGCCTTGCTTAGGTATTCAGACCTAGTGGTATTGATACTGATTTCTACATGAAAGAGAGAGAAAGAGATAGAGATAGAGATAGAGAGAGAGAGAGAGAGAGAGAGAGAGAGAGAGAGAGAGAGAGAAGAGAGAGAGAGAGAGAGAGAGAGAGAGAGAAGAGAGAGAGAGAGGGGGGGGGGAGGGAGGGAGGGAGGGAGGGAGGAGGGAGAAGGGAGGGAGGAGGAGGGAGAGAGAGAGAGGGGAGGGAGAGGAGAGAGAGAGAAGGAGAGAGAGGGAGAGAAGAGGGAGAGAGAGAGAGAGAGAGAGAGAGAAGAGAGAGAGAAGAGAGAGAGAGAGAGAGAGAGAGAGAGAGAGAGAGAGAAGAGAGAGAAGAGAGAGAGGGAGGGAGAGAAGAGAAGAGAGGAGGGAGAAGAGAGAGAGAGAGAAGAGAGAGAGAGAGAGAGAGAGAGAGAGAGAGAAGAGAGAGAGAGAGAGAGAGAGTAGAAGAGAGAGAAGAGAGAGAGAGAGAGAGAGAGAGAGAGAGAGAAGAGAGAGAGGAGAGAGAAGAGAGAGAGAGAGAGAGAGAGAGAGAGAGAGAGAAGAGAGAGAGAGGAGAGAGGGAGGCGAGAGAGAGAGAGAGAGAGAGAGAGAGAGAGAGAGAGAGAGAGAGAGAGAGAGAGAGAGAGGAGAGAGAGAGAGAGAGAGAGAGAGAGAGAGAGAGAGAGGGAGAGAGAGGGGAGAGAGAGAGGAGAGAGAAGTTGAAGAAAGTGATGAGAAGAGAAAAGAAAAAGAGAGAGAAATTAGTTAAAAGACCGTTCAATCTCCCTAATCCGCGCCCTTGCAACCCCCGGGCGAGACCTAAGACGAAGGGAATGCAGAGATTCCACACTTTATTGGGACGTGGATTGCGTTTCAAGGCGTCACAGCCTGACTGGTCCTGCTCCCAATGTCCACAAGGCCACAAGGCGACCGGCCTGTGCACGGCTTACTTGGCGAGATAAGCCTCTGACAACAAGCGCCCAGGCCGGGTGGCGCAGGAACCCATTCATAAATTCAGATCAGAGGGGCGCGTACACTGCGGTTGCAGCAAAAGCATTTGACTCGCACCTTGCACGGAACCCGCGGGTGCAACGCCACGCTTGATGGCACCGCGCTGGGACCAAGGACGGACTGAAGGGGCGTTGGGACATGCGTAGACACAGGGGGGAATTCGGGGAAAAGATTGCGATGGCCATGAGTACTGTTGCTATGTGTGCGTGTGCGAGAGCGAGAGAGAGAGAGATGGTTGAGAAGAAGAAGAGAGAGAGAAAGAGAAGAGAAAGAGAGAAAGAGAGAGAGAGAGGAGAGAGAGAAGAGAGAGAGGAGAGAGAGAGAAAGAGAGAGAGAGAAGAGAGAGAGAGAGAGAGAGAGAGAGAGAGAGAGAGAGAGAGAGAGAGAGAGAGAGAGAGAGAGAGAGAGAGAGAGAGAGAGAGAATTTCAATAACATAATTTTCTCATTGCTACCAACTGCACCGGTGAGAAAGGCAGTGATAACCACAAACTGTCAAGTGAGAGCTGCAGTGGCTTCAACTTTCCCTCCAGTGCCGTGCGCGCCCACATCCACACCGAGGGGTCTCCCCACAGATAGCCGTCGCCGTGCACATTAATAATGCCAAAGAACACACCACAATGGTGCACATTCCTGGCATTCTGCGATCCATCGATGGTCGTTTTCCTCCCGTTTATGCCAAAAGATACCGCCTCTGCTTCTAGAGATATTTATCTTCCTAGACTTATTACTTAGGCCGCCTCGGCTTCATCGGCCTCGTGCTGTCCCTTGGAGACACCTGCGTGCTGACTCCCCGGCCGTGAGCCGACTCCTGCGACAAAACACATCTGGAGGCAATAACTTTCGCGTCCCTGAAGATAACAGCCTCGCCTCTCTTAGGCTCAGCTTTCGCTTTGGGCTTCGTTGACAAGGGCCGCGCACGAAGTAATGGACAGAAGGAAATATGCAAAAATTATGTGGCAAACACCTTCACTTCTAGCAGAGAGAGAGAAGAGAGAGAGAGAGAGAGAGAGAGAGAGAGAGAGAGAGAGAGAGAGAGAGAGAGAGAGAGAGAGAGAGAGAGAGAGAGAGAGGAGAGAGTTAGAGAGAGAGTTAGAGAGAGAGAGAGAGAGAGAGAGAGAGAGAGAGAGAGAGAGAGAGAGAGAGAGAGAGAGGAGAGAGAGAGAGAGAGAGAGAGAGAGAGAGAGAGAGAGAGAGAGAGTAATGTGATGTATGTATGTACGTTAAGCTGTCCTGTAGCATGCCGTCGCAAGGGCATTCCTTCCCTAGCAGTCGAGCGAGAGCGCGAGTGCGAGCAGGGGGAGCGGCAGCAGACGCAGCACCTCCCGCGCGGAGCCAGTGCAGCCGATCTCCTTAAGAGAAAACCTTGAGATAGTGTTAAGTTACAGTCTTCAAGAGCTTAAACCAACTCTCTTTTGTGGCGTGCCAACGGACGATCCGGCATAACGAGACGTTGAGGAGAGGCCGTGAAGGCTGGGTTTGATGCTTGAGTGGATCAAAATTGCGTTCAGGATGTGAATAGCATATCGGGTGTTAATTAATGCGGGCAACCCTTCTATACTTTGTGGAAATAATGAACGCATATTTGTGGAGTGGAATTTATCGATTTCATTTTCAAGTAATCTTGCGTTGATTTAATTAATGTGAATTTCCACTTCCTTTTATGAGTTCGAACTGTTGCCTCAACAGGTAGACGAGGAATGTTCCTAAAACTCCTTTCCCTTTCCATTTCCCTCCGTTTATGTACCAGCAAAAATATGCAAATCTATGTGCCTAAAATAGGTTACTCGGAAAAAGATATTCAATTGAACTTCCCAAGAATGCTTTTATTTTAATGTATCGTATCCATTGAAGATCTCCTAAAGAATTGAAGGGCTTAAGTTTGAGTTCATCCATGGCAAGACTGTGATAAGGTCAAGTTGCTATGAGTGATGATAGTTTTGGCAATACCGATGCAAAAAGACCTTTTGCCACGCCTGCGATAAATGAAATTTCAAATAAACAACAGGAAGCCAGTCGAAAGTTACTTCTGCAGTCCGCTGCCGGCCGAAATGATAAGGCATTTCTCCTAAGATCTTTGCTCCGCCAGGCTCTCGACCCCCGCCATTGACCCCGGAGGAGCCACGGGGGTCGCGCCGACAGGAGGTCCAAGCACTCGACCATACTGTATCTGTACCTCGTTAATCCGCCTTAGTAATCCCCTCGTTAATCTTCTAATTATTTACGGATTGCCATTGATATGCTGAGCTCTTTGACGAAGGGCGGACGGAGGCAAGGAGTCCGCGAGCGAGGAATACGAGAACGCCGCGGCCTCGCTCGTTCCTTTCATCTGAGAGGACGGAGCAGGCGCTCCCGCAGACGAACGTTTGCCTCTCGCTTTATCTCTCTCTTTCCCTCCTCGTCTGTTTGTCTGTCTCTCTCTCTTTCTCCTTCGGCCCTGTTTGCTTAGCGGAAGGCCAGCCGTCCCCTCCCGGTGCTCACGTGGCTCTCCTTTGACGCGGCAATTAAACGAATCGCAAGCGGGGAGGCTTCGGGTGCCTTCGCCGCGGCAGCTGCAGCCCAGAGCTGCAAGGAGCCGACCGCGACGCAGCAGCAAGGCCAAGAAGCCCAGTACTGCGGGCAGGTGAGCGGCTGATCCTCCGACAGATTGTCTGGCACGCCCGGTGGAACAAAGGCCGACCGCTAGCGGACTTGCTCGCCCGGGCCCTCAGCGCAGGACTCGTTCGGGCCACGCCGGAGAAAGAAGAGCCATATGGATAGCAAGCTGCCTGCGTGTGGCGTCGTCTCTTCGCCGCCCGAGAGGATTCTGTCAGGAATCCCCAAGCCGTCTTCTCTGAGCGGAACGGACTACGACCTCGCGCACAGGAGCAGTGGTCGTAGGACAGCATTTGCTACAAACAGCTGATGTAGTAGTAGAAACATCGTCGTGGCAGTGCCCTCCTTCCCTCCATTTTCTCTTCTTTTAAACCATACTTCGGCTGTTATTCTCATTCAGACCAATTAATCATTTTGACATCCGATGATGTAAAAATTCGGCGTCGGCCATACAAGTCTCGGGGAGGCCCCGTAAAAGGCGCAGGAGTGGGCTGGGAAGGGCTTAAGCCTAGCACACGCAGGCTGATCTACAATACAAATGAGTAGCAACGTGGCGGCGGGAGGCAGGAGAACGATGTAACGAAAGCCTGAGTGCTTATATTATTTCCTTATGTGTGTATGGCAGTAAATTTAACATAAATAATAAAAAGTACAAGATGAGAGTCTGGGATGCGAGGTGCAATCAAAATATAACTTTGGCAGCCTAAAACGCCAGAGTTCGCACCTAAATCATCTAGCAAGACCAAAGTAGAAAATAAAAGCAGCAGGAAGATGCCGAACGTAATGGCAAGTGACGGGCGCTGTACGTGAGGGAGGCGGAGGGAGAGGGGAACGGCGAGGCAGGAGTCGGCGATGGATGCTGGAGGGCGAGGCGAGCGGAGGCTGAGGAAGGTCGAGGAGCTTGATTTGGGAGGGAAGGAGAGAAGAATGGGGAGAAATGGATGAGGAGTAAAACTGAAGAAAACTACAAAAATGAAGACTGGAAAGCGAAGAATAATTTGAGGGATGACAGAGCATAACGTGGCCGACAACTATAGAAATTCTGGTGTGAAACATGGAGAATTCCCAGAGAAAGGATGAGTGAAAAAGGGGGTGCCAGAAACACCAAGAAAAATCGGATGGAATATGGGCAATGAAGCCTGTCCTTACAGGGAACCAATTGTAATACTGGGATGCAAATAGAAAGCACTAAACTTTAATCAGTAACTAAACATAACATGTAAATAAGAAAAAGAAACTGGCAACATGGCCTTTCATTAGTTCTAATGTGAGTAATTATCAGATATGAGAAAATGAACACAGACACGAGAGGAAGGCAGAGTAAAAGTGGCAGCTGCAGATAAGGGTGAGGTCGAGGCACATACAATAGATGGGAGAAGCAGAAGGAGAAATCTTGTTCCGAGATAATGATCGCTGAGGACCGCGGGGCCGAGGAGGAGATCTGGAAGGACGTCGCCTCGTCAGCACAGCGGCCGAGCGATAAACACTTCCCTGATCGCTCATTTCTCAACTCATTTCACTAAAATCACCTTTTGTTCGTGATTATCTAAGCGGTATTTGATCCTTAGCTGGTGGAATCATGTGCGATAAATGAATATTATTATCTTTTAAGAGAAGAACTACGTATTGTACACAGTGAATGCCATGCCTTTAGAGCTTTCATTCAAGAAGCAGCTGTCGAAAAAAAAGACTATCGATGATAACACTCAAAAGACACAAAAGTGGGTTGATGCAGAGGCTGCCTCCTGGTAACTATGGTTAGTTATTAACGTTAACACAACCATTGCAGTAGCCACT
>NW_020870926.1:210709-218209 GCF_003789085.1 Penaeus vannamei
CCGTCGCTGTGAGCCGTGAGTTGGCGTCCTTAAATCTGACGTTCCCTTGGACACTTGCTGGCTTTCCCGAGATGTCATGCAGATGACGCCAGCGTGTCCTCTCCATTCGCAATCTGGCACCGTCAGTAATCAGGCCTGCTGGGTCTCTGTAGGCCTATACGCCTAAGGAAGGGCTTTGTTTCTGGATTTCACAGAGCATTAGTTGTTTACCACTAGTGCTATTACCATTTTTGTTACTGCTGCTGCTGCTATTACTGTTATTATTAATAATAAATAATAATAACTATATATATTCTTGTATTCTTATGCAAAAAAAAAAATATATAATAATAATGATAATAGTAACAAATAACAATTATCAATATTACTAATATTGTTATTGCCATGATGATGATAGTAATTATATTTAGATAATAGCTACAGTAATATTAACACTAATAGTTATGAAAGATGGAATAATGCATTCGATCCCTCGCCGCCAATGCACGTCAATGCAAGACGGCCGCCCAGACCAATGTACAACGACCCACTAATAGTTATAATAACATGATAATAGTGACAATAACAATAACAACAACTATAATAATAATACCAGCGAAATAATATGTATTGATAGTAATATTTTCCATATCAGTAAGAGTAATGACAACAAAATCATTATCAAAGAGCTAAGAAGAGAGCATTCAGCAGCAAGGCTTCCCGCTGGCGACCCCTTCCTCGCGCCCCCGGCCTCCGAGGCCTTCCTTCCCAGCCGAGTAAGCTGCCTCTCCCTCCGCCGAGCATGTTGTGCCTTGCTTCTTCTCTTGTGCCTCGGAAGCTCTAATACTTTTTGGCTTCTGGTTGTCAGCTCATTCTTCTCTCCACCTTCTCTTGCTGCAGAATCCTCCGCTCAGCCACTCCCTCTGTCATACCGTTCCCACAAGTTCCACGTAATTCTTGACTTTCGATTTAAACTTTATGAACGCTGGCATAAACTTCTTTCTAATCATGGGGATGTTTTTCCGAGAGGCAAGTACCCTTCGTTCTCCTCCAACCACCATTAGTCATTTCCTCTATGCAACTTCTGAGAAACTTCCATCGCCATTCTTGATATCCCTGAGGCATTCAATGGAGCTGAGATCACGCGCTGCCGGCAAAAATTCCTGCTTTTGGTTTTGCTCTCGAACTAATTTCCAACTCCCTGCCCCGTCGCTTCGTGTCTGCCGCTTTTGGCCCGCCTGCCGCCCTCGCTGCTCGTTTCGAGGGGCGCCTCGGAGGAATCCCGCCCGCTTCCTCTCCTCCTCGGCGACGACCTCCGTTCTACTCCTCCTGCGTCTACTAATGAGTCACCTGTTCCCTTTCCTCCAGGCCCTGCGCCGCGATGACTCCTGGCGCCGCTGTCGCTGTCCCACTCGCCCCGGCCGCGTCTTTGGCCACACAGGAAGGCCCCGAAAAGCCGGTATCTGTTTCAACTCTCTAATCCAACTGCATTTGAATACATAAACAATATGCACATACACACACACGTATGTGTGTGTGTGTGTGTGTGTGTATATATATATATATACATACATATATATATATATATATATATATATATAATACATAATATATATATATAACATATACATATATATATATATATATACATATTATATATATATATATATATGTATATATAATGTATATATATACATATATATATATATTATATATATACATATATGCATATATATATATATATATATATATATATATATATATATATTATATACACACACACACACACACACACACACACACACACACACACACACACACACACACCACATATATATATATATATATATATATATATATATATACATATATATATATATACATATATATATATATATATATATATATATATATATACATTATATATATAATATATATATATATATATATATTATATAGTATAGACACATATATATACATATTATTATACATATACATATGTATACACACAATACAAACATACATGTATGTGTATATATGCAAGTATGTATGTATGTACACATATGTATATATTATGTGTGTGTGTGAGTGTGTGTGTGTGTGTGTGTGTGTGTGTGTATATATATATATAATATATATATATATATATATATATATATATATATATATACATACATACATACATACATACATACATACAGCACACACACAACACACACACACATATATATATATATATTATATATATATATATATATATATATATATATATATATAATATATATATACATAACACACATATATACAATTAATTTATATTTATATATATATATATATATATATATTATATATATATATATATATATATTATATATATATAATATACACACACACAACACACTCACAAACACACGCACACACACTAGCCCATAATGACAGTAATAGCAACACCATTAGCAATATTGATATTACTAAACATACCAATGCCACATAATAATGCTTATTCCGGGCGGGACAAGGAGAGTCTGCCACGGGCAAGTATGACCACGGTCGGAGAGCACAAAAAATATTCCCGAAATACCTCGATAATAATCCCAACCTCACAATCCTCTCGACAATCTCTCGACACAGCCAGCGTTCCTCGCGGCGATGGCCGGCAACGCGAGGCAATCCGGGAGGGCGAGGCGAGCGGGGAGAGGCGACGGGATTTCGTTTCTCGCAAGAGCCGAAGGTGCTTTGCTTCCCGTGTGGAGTTCGGTGCAAGACCAGACGGCGTCCCGGTGTGGCAATCTTACTGCCATGAGTAGACCTTGATGCGGCATAAATCTCAACATTCTGCAACATGTCGACTTTGATATAGATAAAGTTTCCTGGCGCGCCCTGGCGTTGCAACAAATAAAATAAAGGCAGTGTTGCAACAAGAAACAAGAGAATCGTATTTTACAACTATCTCAGCGAGGCCAGAAAGAGACAATGGGTAAAAATTGTGGAGTGAGTTTTTGTAGCGTGTCGAGCCAGGGCTAATTGGGAGACCGTAGAATAAGAATTTCATATTTCAAAATTGCGAGTGCAAGTGAATGAGGAAAAGAAATGCAAAGTCTGAAGCGAAAGGAGCTCGGCGAAGAGGGAAGAGGGGCGAGCGGAGCCTTCTGAGTGCGCCGAAGAGAGCCTAAGAGGAAAAAGTGAGGCCGAGGGAGACGGCGACAAAAGGGAAGGAGAGAAGCGCGGGCGCGAGCGAGGCGCGCTGGCCCGCTTTATTGTGGGTGAGAGAACATCCATCGCGAGACAGATCTCATTATCCAAGGCTAATGAGAGGTTGCAGGGCGGCAGAGACGGAGAGAGGGAAGAGGGAGAATGGAGGGAGAGGGAGGGAGGAGGGAAGGAAAGGCGGGGAGAGCGAGAGGGGAGTATTGACAGGAGACGGAGCAGGGAAGAGATAAAGGAAGGATGATAAGGAAAAGAGAAAGGGGATAGTTGATAATGAGCTTTTTCGCGAGCAAGTGAGAGATTATTATTATATATATATTATTTATTATATATTTATAGTATATTTATATAACTATATTATATATATTATTTATTTATTATATTATATAATTATGGTTTAGAAGAGTAGGAGATGGTATGAAGAGAAGAGAGAGAAGAGAGAGGTGAGTTTATGAGGGTAGGGAGTGGAGTGTGATGGGAAGTTTATTAAATATTGGATGAGATGATGAGGAGAGAGATGAGAGATAGAGAGAGAGAAGGAGAGAGATAGATAAGAGGAGAGTTAGTAGATGAGAGAGGGAAGGGAGGTTTTGAGGGAGGGGAGGTGATTTAGATGGTTTGAGGTGTTGTGTGAATTTGGGAGAGTATTGTATTGTTGAGTGTAAGGATTGAGAGATTGATAGTATGAGATATAGATTGTAGTAGATGTTTTTTTTTTGATGTTGTTTTTATGTAGAAATTTTTTTTTTTTTTTTTTTTTTATATTGTTTTTTTTTTTTATTGTAGTTTTAAGTGATGGTAGGTTTAATATTTAGGTGTTGTTGTTTTGTAGGTTTTTTTTTTGTTAAGGAGTGGGTAGGGGTGTGGGGTGAGGGTTTTTGGTGGGTTTTTTTTTGTTGTTTGTGTGGGAGTGGAGGGAGGTGAAAGGGAGGTTTTGAGTTGTGATAGGGAGAAGTATGTAGATGATTTTTGATGTAGAGAGAGAAGAGAGAGAGAGAGAGTTAGTAGGTAGTTAGAACGATGAGAGAGAGAGTTAGGAGAGAGATGAGAGAGAGAGATGAGAGAGATGAGAGATGATAGTAGTAGAGTTAGAAAGTAGAGAGAGAAAGAGAGAGTAGAGAGAGATGAGTTTTGTAGAGATAGATGAGAGAGGAGAAGAGCAGATGATAGTAGAAGTTAATGTAGATGTATTGAGATGAGAGAGAGAGAGAGTAGATTGAGTTTTTATTTGAGAGTGTTTGTGTGGTGTGGGTACTAGACCATTAAGCACTATACTCTTTAGCCGTGGGCTCGCTTTTTAATACTCTTGGGTGGTGGAACGGGCACTTGGGTCCGGGGATGAGGGCACATCCTGGAGTCATGCGTCTGAGAACCTCAATAGCTCGGAATGGGATTGCATCCGTGTGAGTGTCGGGCTCCAAACGTTCCCGGGTGAGCTTGTGAGGTGCGTAGAGGGTAGTCGGTGGACGTCGTATCAGGCACTTTTGCCAAGGCGAGGCCTTATTGTTTTTTGCAGGTGTATGTAGGTGGAAGGAATTGGTCAATGAGCTGGGGTATGGAAAGGGCTTCAGTTTATTTTTTTTTTGGCTGTATGTTTTTCAGACAGTATAACTGTAATTGATGATTTTTAGTAATTGGTCGTAGAATTATTGATAGTCAGATTTTTTTTCATTTAACTAATTGCTATTATTACAGTGCAGATATTATTTAAACACGCTTCCTCCCGCCACTTCCGTTCTCTGTTCACTTCTTTTGACGCTGTTACCAGTTTCTTTGTGCTTATCCGTAGCTATTTTCTTCTGTTACGCTTTTTCTTTTGTTGGCATTTTGTTCTCCCTTCATCATTTGGAAATCTATTTCGGTAGTGATCAGTCCTGCTAGCTCACATCCTCCAAGCTGAGTCCTTTAATCATCACTAAACCCACCTCCGGCACCTTTATACCACTCTCGACCGGTCCTTTCTCTTCACTCTTGCCACTTTGTATTTATATGGCCTTGGCCCTATGTCCTGCCCTTACGGACGCCTCATCGTTGGCGCGGACACTAGTATTCAAGCAAATTTACAGATATTTCCTAATTCATTCAACAATCTGGCACGACTCACAGCGTGCAAGCCAACGCAAATCACATTTCTTTACACGCAAGGCCTCAGCAACAATGTTCAAGAATTTATTGTTATTTCGAACAGCATGGGACTCATAAAAGCAACAAGTGTACAAAGGAACACGTGTACACTTTTGTATCACCTCTAATCGTGCGTCAGTCCTTAAAATACCTCATCCCCGAGAAGCAAAGGAGGCTGCAATCTCCGTGGAGAGACGGACTCTGTGACGGAGACTGAGGCCGGAGAGAAGGAAGCTGGCGACGCGGAGGGGCTTCTCGCACTCGAGGCCGTGGAACACAACACGCTCAGTAAAACACACAGGCACTTCTATGACAGGCATACAGCAGTCATTCACATCGTAGAGGTAAGAAAAAAGAATACTCATTACGCAGGAGTAAAAGAACACTAAAAAGCGAAGGACCTTAGCCACGAGAGTGCGTACGTATCGCATCGCATGGCAGTCATAACGGAGATCCTGTCAAAAAGAACTTCATTACAGCGGCTTAGTGTCTCGTGACCCAAATAAGAGTCTCACAGAGTAGTTTAGGAACGAGAGGTTAACCGCTGGTTTCCTGAAGTTTTATAGAATTCCACTCATGAGAGGCAGTGCCAACTATCCATGTGGGCTTCCTCTAAATGGCCGATTCTGTCCCCTTTTCGGGTTCTATTTCCTTTGTCCTAGAAGCTTCATTTGTCCCTACTCTCGTTCCATCTAAGGCTATTGGTTGTTCCATTCATTTCTCCTAATCTATCTTTATCACCATCTTATCTAAGATACAAATCCATGAACTAGTGCATGGGTTTGTCTTTACATTATCTACTTGTATGAACGATTATATTATATCGGTTTCCTCGTTTCGATTCAAAATCGTTTACCAGTTTACCAACTACTAACTTATTCTCTCAGATATTTTTTTCTCGTAGGCACTTGAGCAACTGCCGTGCACAGCTTCCTTTCATTCAATCTTGTAATCTCAATCAGAATGTTATCTCGCCTCCTTCACACTGTGTTCCTCCACGAGTATGCTTCGCCCTCGCGCCTTGCAAATCATACATTATTAACCGATAAGCCTTCATTCGTTCTCCGGGCTCGAGGCGTGAGCACACGAGATCAGGCGCGTGACGGCCCCCTTGTTCCTGCCTGGACACCTCCTCCGCCGCCATCGCAGAAAGGGAAAGCGAAGATTAATGAATTCATGAGAGCAATTAAAATCGGGTCCACCCGACCTGAATCTGCCGAGGGCGAGAAGGCGAGCCCGGGGCCGAGGGCTTCCTGCACGCGTCCACGCCCGGCCACGGTAATGCCGGAGATGCACTTCCATGTGCTTATCTGCTTGTTTGTGGGGTGTTTAGTTACTCAACTGGTCTGGAATATCAATGTCTTCTGATAATCAGAAATACACTAGAATCTGAGCCGTTCGTATTACTTCCGATATTCCCAAATCATGGGTGAAAACACATACATCAATCAGGTCGGTCGACGGCGCTTTTGAAAACCTCCTCCGTCATGTATATACTTTTAAGACGCCGCCAAGTCGCCGTAAACATAATGAAAGTCTCCAAACATAATAACATGTGACTATGACCCATTTTCAATATGGATACATGATCTTTTCATTTTTCGAATCAAATAAAAACGAAGAAAATAGCTGCAATAAATACAAGTTGCGCGCCTAAACAAATTACAAGAGGCCGCGGCCATTAAGGTTAACACATGACGTAATCAGCTCTCGGGTGAGCTGCACGCGACCCACCCTCGTGATGACTGGTATCGGGCGGAGGGCGCGAGCGTGGGCGTGTGGATGTGCCTGGGCGTGTGGCTTCAGGTGGGTTTGAGACGGGGCGCGTTGGGGGTTTTAGACTTCAAAAACGAATATTTTGCGATCTGTCCTCACTCCACTGCTTTCCCTAGCAATCTTACTAGTAAAGTTCGGTATGTCTACCCCGTCATAGAGCTTCTCAAAGCCGCAGCGCTTCGAAACCAGTCCTTTCATTCTCCGAGATCAGCCAGCAGGATCCGAGAAGGGCGGGGAGCGGAGGAGGCAGAGGCGCGCGGTGCGCAGGGAAGGAAGGACCTCATGCAGGGCGCAGGAGCCGCAGGCTAGAAGCTCCACAGTCACACGGCCCGGTTGGAACGGCGCTTCTCCCACTCGGCTCGGACGCAGGCGAAACGGGCGCACGGTCATGCCGTTCACTCTCTCTCTTTCTTT
>NW_020870926.1:223209-233209 GCF_003789085.1 Penaeus vannamei
GGTGGTCGAAGTGGTCCCCCCTGTGGCCGGGACACTGATAGACGTGGTCGTGGCCCCGGGGAGCCTGGCAGGAGTACATGGGCTCGGCCTGGGCCACGCGGGCGTGCGGAGCGAGGTGGGCAGGGTAGAGGGGCGGGAGGGAGGGGTCCGGGTACAGGGTGTTGTGCGTCCCTCCTGACGCGGCAGGGACGCCCGACACCTGCACCACGGCGCCCGGCACCACCATGGTCGCCGGCACGCCCGTCACGCCGATCATCCGGCCGTTGTGGACGTGGGCCACGTGGTGGGGGACGCCGACGCCGCGGGGGGTGTGCGTGTGGGCATGGTGGATGGCGGGCAGGTGGTGAGGGCGTCGCTGCGACATGGCCTGGGGCGTCCCTCGCACACTCTCGTACACGGACTGGTCGCTGTCCAGGAACGCCGGATTCTCCATCTGGAAACAAAGAGCAAGTCATGTCAGTCACTCGGCTGAACCGGCAAAGCAAATCAGGAAAGTGAGGGAAGGACGCCTTCTGCAAATCCACAGGAGGCGACTCGCTGTTCACGAAGACACAAATCAGCAATTTCAATGTTAAAAACTCCAATAACACATCAGGATGCGAGTAATGCCATAACCCGTACCCTACATATCCATGACTACTTTTACATCAAGTGACAGTATAATAAGAGCTCCTAGTACCCGTTCTGAGGTACCTTGTTTTTTATCCTAAAGTTTTATGCTAGATCACCGTATTGCACCTTCAAACTTTAATGGAAAGGAAGCGCAGCCTTTGATAATCTTGCGAATCAAGTCTTCGGTCGTGGCGATTGTTATGAGAGTTAAATGAACACGAGTTGCGAAGGTTAAAAACAACGGATAATGATACCTAAATTCTGTGAATGTTGGTACACAATTTCCGAACAAGTGAGCAGCAACGCCTCGGGCACTTTTTCTCCCTCTCTCTCTTTCCTCGAGCTTCCCGACGTCAGGCGGCCGTGAGGCGCTTATCAGCAAATCGACGGGATTCGCCGCTCTGTTCCTGGACGCTTATCGGCTGCATCGGCCAAGCATTCGGGTGCTGTGGGTTGAACACAGGGAGGGCCGTGGGAGGACTGAGGCGTTCACAGCGATATCATTTCACGTATCTTCTCTCGCTAGGGACCCGTGAGAGCCTGCCTTATCAGGGTCTCTCATGCCGAACGCTTATTACTGGGATCGAGGAGGACCTGAGATCACTGCTCTGCTTTGCGCGCAGGTGCTAAATACATAGCACCACAGTCATACCTCCTATAGGAACACACATGCATAGTTCACACGCAGGGAGAGTGGTGGTACACTTACACTTAAACTCTTTATACAAAAATACACTTTCATCAAAACATCATTATAACGTGTAGTCTGTCACCCCTGGTGCCTGGGGACCAGTAATAAAGATCCTGCCGTCACATGAAGTGGCTTCAGTCGCAGCAACATGACTTAGAGAACTGCACCGCTGTGCCACTGAGACTGATATGTTTCTCTTTCCCTTTAAAGAAACTAATATCATCCGGCGTCACGCTGAAGCGACAGCCAATTCCCTTCCCAAACATAAAACTAACTCAGTGGCCTGCTGATCGAAAAGCATCCACGGCGTAGCACGAACTTGGCTGAATTGCCATAAACTTCTCTGAACACGTCGCTGTAGGTATACCCGCTTGACTGGCACTAAGGCACGTTTCCACGCAATTGGCAGGGAGCATTTACTTTAAGGATCTGTAGTTAATACTCAAAACTTATAATCGCGCACGCTAAATGACACGCAATGATAATGTACAAGAGAGGAAAGGGCAATGTATACACACACACACACACACACACACACACACACACACACACACACACACACACACGCACACCACACTCTCACTCTCTCTCTCTCTCTCTCTAGAATCAAATTAACAGATATATGTCATAGCAAAACATGGAATTAAACTAAACACAAAAAAACAACCTCTCTCTCTGTATCTCCATGTGTAACAACAAAATCAATGGGAGATTATTTAATGTCTTATCACACACTACAAGCAATTTCACATTTTGTCCCTGAGGTGACTTGTATTTTCGTGTCACGTGTCCCTTACGCGCGCCAAACACCTTTTGCTGTTACATGGAAAATGATTCATCAATTAATAATTCCCAAACAATCTTTCTCAAATTCCTCGGCCACTGACCAATGTCAATCTCGTGCCACATAAACAGAGCTTTATAAATGACTCAAGCCAAGAGAAAAAGAATAGATAGAGAAGGGAGAGGGATCGAGGGAGAGGGGGAGAAGGGGAGAGGGTAAGAGGGACGGACAGAAGGGAGGAAGGAAGGGGGGGGAGGGGAGGGGGGGGGGAGATGAAAAGGGAGAGGGAGGGAGGGAAAGGAGGTAAGGAAGGGAGGGAAAGGAGGAGGAAGGAGGGAGGGAGGGAGGGAGGGGGAGGGAGGGAGGGAGAGGGGGAGGGAGGGAAGGAGGGAGGGAGGGAGGGAGAGGGAGGGAGGGAGGGAGGGAGGGAAGGAGAGAGGGAGGGAAGGAGAGAGAGAGAGAGAGAGAGAGAGAGAGAGAGAGAGAGAGAGAGAAGAGAGAGAGAGAGAGAGAGAGAGAGAGAGAGAGAGAGAGAGAGAGAGCGATCTACGGCCATCGCCCCTTAACACACACAAAAAAAACATACTAACATTATTAGCTTACCAATATCATAATTTTCTACACAATATATAAACGCCTCATGGAACGTTCTCTGTTTCTCCCCCCCCTCTCTCTCTGTCTCTCTTTCTCCCTCCCTCCCTCTCTTCTCTCTCTCTCCTCTCTTTTTTCTCTCTCTCTATCCCCCTTCCTCCGTCGCTCTCTATCTCTTTCTCTCTCTCCCTCTCTCTCTTATACATGTATACGCAATCAAGAACACAGACCTGCACGTTTGTTCATAATCACCAGGTAAGAGACAGACCCACAGGCTCTCCTCAGAGGGGAGTTGAGTGGGAATGCCAAAGAAGACAAATCCTAAACTATTCCAGTTGCTACGGTATTTCTTGGAATTGTTTTTCTCTGGTCAACATTAACCTACAAGATGTAAAGCAGGATTTACTTACAAATCAACGAAAAATCTACTCACAGACAAGGTCGTACACCGACCAATCTCACCTAGTACCATATATGTTTTCTATCTCTATATCAATGTTTTACGATTTGCGAAATTGACCAAAGATTCGCGTGCACACAAACGTTAAGAAGCGCGGCCTGTGAAAGGTAGAAAAGACTGTCCGAATAGATTCGAATGTAATTTACATCTACAGGTAGATGCAGGAAATAGGATTAACATAAAGGTAATGAAGAAATTGTAGAAACTTCTTGTCCTTCTATGACTCTCAGGCAGATTTCTCTCCACTCTTTCCCTGAATTTCGAAGAGTTCGAGTGCTTCTGCAGCCACCGTCGCGCGCACGCAAGAAGGCGGCCGACAGGAAGAGGACACAGGAAACTTCGGGGGGGAGCGAGGGGCGAGGCTCTTGACCTGGCGGGGCGCAAGGGCAGCCAATTTCTCCTTTCCCTACAAACATGTCCGAGCCAAGAATCCGGCGCACTAATGGGATATACGTGTCTCGAGGTAAATATCAAACATGGCCGTTAGGAAAGCCATCGGACGATTACCTGATGGAAAGGATTAAAAGAAATATTGGTTTTACCTGACATGAATCGTTATCAAAGTGATTACTATACCGAATAGAGAAAATCGGCTGAACTATCTAGTTATTTCAAACTGTTACCGCTGACATTTATCAAAAGCACAAGAACTTAGCCTATGCGTGGATTTCCATTGTACATTACTCTTTACATTATTTATTTTACTGAAATAGCAATTTTTTGTTACTTTTATCATCATTATCAGCATTGTCATCATGATTAATCATTAACTGTGCCGCTGCCGTTTCTTTCAGTTATTCCACTCTACTGCGGCTACAGTCTAAGGGAAAATACTGAAGCGGGTTGATTGTTCCACAATATTCAGTTAGTCGAGCCTTATAACTGAAGATTTCATACTAGAGCAAAATATGTGTGTGTGTGTGTGGGGGTGAGAGAGAGAGAGAGAGAGAGAGAGAGAGAGAGAGAGAGAGAGAGAGAGAGAGAGAGAGAGAGAGAGAGAGAGAGAGAGAGAGAGAGAGAGAGAGAGAGAGAGAGAGAGAGAGAGGGAGGGCTATGTTTTCGATATTGGATTTTGTGTAAGTTCAGGACAGAAAACTGCCACACTTTCTATAGGGGAGCAAAAGAGGATTTGTCCCGGTGTTGCCCTCAGAGGCTCAGGTCATTTTTCTTATAAGCCATTCATTTGCAACACAACCTTGGCGTTGATGAATTTAAACCATCATTTGATTTATGGGCATCGTAGTTGCCTTCTCCAACCGCAACAAAAACCTTGCTCTTTATATTGATTAAAAAACAAAACAAAAAAACTCGAAGGTCGCCGCGAAAGGGGATCTGGCAGCCTCGGAAGGCCCTTTTCATATCTGAGGTCACGTGAGGTCACGGGCGGTTTCCACAACACTCTGAGGACAAGTTCGAAAGGAGGCTCTTCTCAACACGAGGCCTCAGAGGCACCATCACAAACACTCGCCAAAAAGCAAGAAAATGTTATTTACAATCATTTCACAAAGGATTGAGTCAAATCACTTCTCTTTGTCGGTTTTACATCTAGAAGTAATCCTTTACCGAGTCTGTGAGTTTTTTTATTGCCATAACGTACGTGACTGATAAATACACATGTACACTAACATTTCTCTCTCTCTCTCTCTCTCTCTCTCTCACTCTAAGGGAGCACATACACACACGCACGCGAACACACACACACTATATACACACACACACACACACACACACACATTATATATACACATATATATATATATATATATTATATATATATATATATATATATATATATATATATATGTGTGTGTGTGTGTGTGTGTGTGTGTGTGTGTGTGTGTGTGTGTGTGTGTGTGTGTGTGGTGTTGTGTGTGTGTGTGTGTGTGTGTGTGTGTGGATAAGTAAATATTAAGATTGACAAAGACAGAGTGTTTGAGTAAATGTTTATATAAACGTACATGCATAGACTATGTCTGCCCATATATCCACGCATGTATAGACGCGCAATGATATTTGTTGTAGCAGCAGTGGTAATACTATTATGACTTAGCAGCAGTAAAATCATAGAAACCTAAAAAGGAAATGGAATTTACATAAAAATGATAATGATGAAAATATATCAATAACATCAACATCTTTTCAATCACGATACTTGCCACGGAAGAACCAGTAAACATGAATACTAATTACTGACTACTAACAACAATGATAAAAATAACAAACATAAAAAACTAGCTAGCAAAAGAAAGAGCTGATGTGATGACTAGAGCAACAACAATCAAGATAGCATAACCGTTATTCCTGAAGTAAATCAAGAAATGATGTAGAGATGATTATTAGCATTATACTGTCCATTATCACTGTTATCGTGCACACTTATCAATCAATCTGCACCTTCATTCTTTCCCGACAACTTTACAACCTTCACGATCGCCAACTCTAAATGGGAAGGTAAATTTTATCTTTATCGTCAATCAAATGTAGATCTATTTGTCTCAGTGTGTTATTAACAAAAGTCTGTTAACAGAAGTGGCCCGCTGTTCAGTGCAAGGAGGAGTTGTAGTTGGCTCCTTCGGCAGAGAAGATATCCTGCTTACACGAGGGCTGCACTCGCCCGGGCTGGCCATGGACTCCCATGGAGATTTTTGCCGCCCCTGCCTGCCTCTGGACCCCAGCTGAGGGTCTCCTCCACAATATAAGACGTCGCCTGAAGTGTTTTGAAGGAGGAAGGATCTCCCTTTCTAACAACTTTACTTTATCCTAATTCAATACTCGAAATGGGACTTCAGTGATCAGGTCTCACTTGTATGTACTTTTCCGGCCAAGAGCACCTCGGCGAGTGGGTCCTGGAAGGAAGCGTCATGTGGTCATTGTTTGCTCAAGCGCGAACGGCCTCGACGCCCTGGCATCTCGAGAGGCCGCGGCCTCGCAGACTGCTCTACTGAAGACTCGTGCAACTGGGAACGGTCAAGTAAGTACGTGGGGCTGTAACAAATAATTCCATCCCCGGGGGAATGAAAAGAACTGGGAGCCTTTGTGTGTGCGGCTGTTTCCAATCTAGTTCTCCCAGGAAACGGCGGCAGCAGTTCCCGGGAAATGCAGACGTCGTCAAGCGGCCTTCCCGGCCTGGAAACGACGAAGCGAAGAGAAAAGCGCGTTGCGTATTGTGCGTGCGGGCTGAATAGAGTTGCGGGGGGGCGGGGGGGAGGAGCGGCCTGGCAGCCCTCCCGCCGTGCGTGATCGAGGCTCCTCGCACGCAGGCCAACTCCGCCAGCCCTGCCCGAGAGGGAGCCAGCCGCCCGAGCGGGAGCCTCGCCTCGCTGTGGGCGCAGCCTTGCAACCGTCTCCTGGCTGGCGCGCTTGATGTCACGAGCCTTATGCCAACGCCAGGGAGGCACTCGTTTATCCGCCGCCTACCAAATAGACTACAAAGAGACTTATTTGATCTTGAATGTTTATTTATATAATGAGAAGGTGACAGAGGGAGTGGGAGGGGAGGGGCAGATGGAAGGGGAAGGGGAGAGGGGGATAGGAGGGGAGAGGGGATAGGAGAGAGGGAGAGGAAGTGGAGAGGGGAGAGTGGAGAGGGAAAGGAAGGGAAGAGAGAGAAGAAGGGGAGAGAGAGATGAAGGGAGAGAGAGAGGAAGGGAGAGGGAGATGGGAGAGGGAGAGGAGATGGGAGGAGAGGGAGATAGGAGAAGGAGAGGAAGAGAGGGAGAGAGAGAGAGAGAGAGAGAGAGAGAGAGAGAGAGAGAGAGAGAGAGAGAGAGAGAGAGAGAGAGAGAGAGAGAGAGAGAGAGAGAGAGAGCAATGTCTGACGACAAGTTAGCGAGTAGGCTTAAGGCGCGAGCGGGAGAAAGACGGACTGAGCGACCCGCCGCTGCAAGTGTCTCCACCGACAAGTTCCCTCTCTTCGCCTTTCGGCTGAGCGCGCACTGAAATGACTGACGGACGAATGACTCCGGTTAAAAGGGAACAAAGACCGTACCAAAGCAAATCCGAGCAGGAGAGGAGGCGGCACCGGGAGCCCCGGCAAAGGAATCGCGCCTCACGGCCGGCGATGCCTCGGAAGCAGGCACCGTGAGTTATGTCTCGCGGCGGTGCAGAGGGACTGACTCATTAAGTGGAGGGGAGATAAGGGGGAATAACACGGGCGGGGAGATAAACGAAGATGTATGGGGAGCGAACGCCGTTCCTCACCCGCTTCCTCTACTCTTTCTATCTCTACTCTACGCTGCTCTCTCTCTCTCCCCATCTCTTTCTTTCTCTGTTTACTATTTCAGTTTTACTCTCTCTATTCTTTCTACTTTACTCTCTCCCTTTCTGTTCTACTTTTTCTTTCTACTCTCTCTCCCTTACACAATCTCTCTTTGCATATACATGTATAAGTATGCATGTATGCACCCTCACTCACTCTCTCTCTCACACACACATGCAAACTTATACATACATATGCATAGAGAGTGTGCGTGCGTGTGTGCTTGTGTGTACGTATTATGTGGGTGTTTGTGGGTGCATTTCTAGATAATATTTCCATCTGTTCCCCGCCCAACCGAAACATTCGAATGGGCGAAGGAAAGCTGCCACAGCAGCGGGCATTTCCACGAGTCCTCGATAGCAGGAGGCCAGCGAGGCCGCCACCACCTCCTCCTCCTCCACAGGAGACCGAGTCCCCAAAGCCTCGCTGGGCGTCCGGGCACAACAAAAGTCTCTAGTCCGGCTCCTTCGCCAAGGCCTAGGCTCCAGGCGGCCAAAGGAACAAACGAAACGAAGTCCCGCGGACGCCTCCTCCCGCAAGTCATGTTGGCCAAGGATGAGGATGCCATCCTGCGCGTGATTCGAAGCCCTGTCATGGCGGGCGAGGGTGGGGGCTGACAGGCCTCTGATGACGGAGATGAATGGCCTCCCTCAAAGTCGTCGCTGCCTTCACCCTTGCGGATTCCTTAGGTGGGGAATACGAAATGTGAATTTCCAGGGTTTTATGTTTATTAAAATACATCATGGAGTCGCAGACATTCAGGATACAATTGCAACGAGTCACTGACGCACAGTAACTACTATACATATACCTAACAATGTTTATTACATTCTTACTGACACGACCACGGATAAATCGATGATGATACGCTTATTCCCGGCGACTTTTTATTTCACTATGAAGAGGGTTAAGCATCTTTGCTGAAGGTGGCATTACACTAAACGCACACAGCTAAGATTCAGCAAATGAATGAACATAGGCCAATGGTATCGACTCTGAACACGGGGCTGGCAACCCTACATCAACCCACACACAAGCCGTAACCCATCACCAGACACGGGCCGCGTCCACTATCCTCGCTTCGACACCATCCAACGTTCCCGAATAAGAGGAAACTTCCCCGCCGTATTAAAACGGAAATTAAATAGGTAGTCCATCCTGCGCCGCGTTCGCACTGCAGCAGTCTCTCCCCGAATTTTCTCGTGTTCCTCTCAGACGCCGCCGCGCGATTCATCCGCTCTCCTCCCGCTCGCCACTGCCTTCGGTGCGTCTGTCGCCTCATCTGAAGGACTTGCTCCCCCGCCACGAGTCGAGAGAGATAGATAGATAGATAGAGAGGGAGAATTGGGGTAAAAGAGAGATATGGATGGATGGATGGGTGGAGGAAGAGGAGAGAGGGAGAGGGGAGGGAGGGAGAGAGAGGGGAGAGGAAGGGAGGGAAAGAGAAAGAGAGAGATAGAGATATGGACTGATAAGGGAGGTAGAGAGATCCTGAGAGAAAGAGAGAGGAGAGAGAGAGCGAGAGAGAGCGAGGAGCTGCAGGAAAGAGAAGAGGAAGCGCGAGAGAGAAAGAGAGCAGGCAAAGAGAAAGAGCGGAAAGAGAGAAAGAGAAAAACGCCGAGAGATTCGAGAGAAAATCCGAGAAAGAGAAGCCCGAAGGAAACCAGCAGAAAAAAGCGAAGAGAAAGAGAGAAAGAGAAAGATGAGGCGAGAGCCCGCCGAGAAGAGAAAGAGAAAGAGAGAGCGAGAGAGAAAGAGAAAGAGAGAGAGCGAGAGAGAGAGAGAGCGAGAAAGGTTAGAGCGAGAGAGAAAGAGAAAGAAAGAGAGGCGAGAGAGGGAAAGTGGAGAGAAGAGAGAGAAAGAGAAAGGAGAGAAAGAGAAAGAGAGAAGAGCGAAAGATAGAGCTGAGAGAAGAGAAGAGAGCGGAGAGAGAAGAGAAAGAGAGAGAGGCGAGAGAGAGAAGAGAGAGAGAGAGAGAAGATAGAAGAGAGAAGAGAAAGAGAGCGAGAGAGAAAGAGAAAGAGAGCGAGAGAGAAAGAGAAAGAGATTCCTCCCACAGCTGGTCTCAGGGTCTGCCTTCCCTCATCGTCTGATTTATGTAGGTCTGCGTTTATCTTTAATTCCTTCCATCTTCCGTCATCTCTGCTCTCCCGGCCTCCCCTCCATCAATCTAGAACAGTCCCATTATCGGCTAGCTCCCCTGCTGGACATTTTTGTGCCTTCCCCCCTTCCCGATCCATTTATTTAATTTTTCTGTTCTCTACACCTCTATTTACTCCTTCCCTCTTCTCCTACACTCTGCCTCCTTTTGCGCCCTTTCTTTTCATTTTCATAAGCCACCTCGTCCTGCTTTTATGGCTTAATAATGCAAATCGTACGAGCTCTTCTCATTAGATTCACCCGTCTTTTCTGACCGGAATGCGGCCGGCTCCCGACCCCTCTTCGGCTCTGCTCCGCGCCGCGGAAGCGTCTTCGGCCTCGGAGAACGAACTGCAAACACAGGATTCTCACGCATATGTATGAATATGTATGTATACATGTATGTGTGTGTGCGCGCACACACACACACACGCACGCGCACACACACACACGCGCATGCACACA
>NW_020870926.1:240709-242670 GCF_003789085.1 Penaeus vannamei
GCCGGCAGCCCCGTGGGACCGACCAACCTTATAGGGTGCCAATAAGTGCATATAGGCATGCAGAGACATGCTTTTAACCATTAATTATCGAGTTCATCTAAATGAAGGCTGCCACCCAGTATATATAATAATCTATCTTTAATCATAACTCCCATGTGATCTATCATAATCCTATCTGTCTAATCTACTACTATATATAATAGGAAGTACGACCAAAGTGACTATCTATATATTTTTAATGAGGCTTGATATATAATATAGTATTACTATGTATGAGCAGTACTATATATTTTATATATATATATTGATATTGGATATTGATATACATGTATTAGCTGATATAGGCATATAAAACCAACACATTAATATATTACGCAAGGCACAACACACACCACACAACACACACCACACACACCACACCACACACACCACACCACACACACCCACACACATCACACACACCACAGACTATATATATATATATACCTATTTCCATATCGTATATAATATTACCCTATACCACACCACACACGGGCGGCCTTACATTATACACGATTTAACTTCACACAAACACACTACATCCATCACATCGGTGTACTCCACATTACTATTAACGTATATATAGCATGATACTCACAGGAAAGTATATTACATGATATCACGGAGGTTATTTAATGTGATACAGGACCATATTTATACATATGATATTACTCCAACACACATATCGCTATACTCAACTTGACAATTACTGTACACAACTCGTAATAATAGTAGAGGCCTCCGCGCCTCAGATGTAGAAGTACTTAGATGATACTGGCTAGGCGCAACCAACAGTCTATATTATACATTACATTATATATCTACATAGCCTCTTAATAGGTCATATATAATTACTTATATGGCAGGGTTATCGGCCTGGCCGCAATCCACCACGTCCCGGTCCAGGTTGTAATAGAGTGAGGACGGTACTCGTCAATTAACCCTGGCGAAGGAAACTTCAGCCCCAAAGGCCAACGTGGACATGGAGCGGGACCCGGGCCACAAAGGGGCACTAGCTCCGCCGGGGGACGGACGGAATTCAGAATTTGTTTCTACCCTGGACAAATTTAGACCATAGTAAACACTATCTACGCAATTCCGCCCATGGAAGTGTTAGTCGCCACAAGGACTCACGCTAACTTGGCCTTTAAGTGAGCTTGCTTCTCTCGGAGCGAAAGTGTGCAAACGTCTTCTGGCCCCCGTTAACGGCAGCAGGTAATTTTCTTACTGCTTCACACTGCCTCTGTGCAGCCCGCTCGAAGCGTCCAAGTCACAGCTGCCACACGGCCGCGGAGACACTGGGCCAATTGTAACAACCAATTATAGGTTCATTTAATCGCTTTACTAAACCGATATATATATTTACTATAACGTATATATATAAAGTATACTTTATCATTCTGTATATATTTGCTTAGACTACGTCAAGGCCAGTATTATTATACTCTATCTTCGTCGCTATATCGCTGTATAATATTACCGAGTTATTATACGGAAGAGGAGAGAGCGAGCGAAGAGCAGAGAGCAGCGAGGCGAAGAGAGAGACGCGGGCAGAGGATAGAGTGGAAGGAAGAAGAACCATAAGGCAGCTAAGAAGAAGAGATGAAGAGAGAGAGAACGAGAACAATGACAGGATATATGAGAGGAGAGAGAGAAGAGAGACCATGTATCTCGAGAGGAGAGGAAGAGAGAGAGAGAAGATGAGGAGAGAAGAGAGATTTATATATATAAATGGAAGTATGATGAGTAATATATATTAATAGATAGACTTACGATTAGGATTTAGATAGAGTATACTAATGGGGAATTATGGATTGTTATATATAAAGAATATATATGATTGCACACACACAAACAGCCAGCGCACACAAATATAACTGCTGACTAGGTGCATGAGCCTATTATACTATTATACTAGATAC
>NW_020870926.1:242770-245270 GCF_003789085.1 Penaeus vannamei
GAGAGAAGAGGAAGAGAGAGAGAGAGAGAGAAGAGGAGAGATAGAGGAAAATAGAGAGAGAGAGAGAGGAGAGGGAAGAGGAGAGATGGAAGGAGAGAGAGAGAGAGAGAGAGAGAGAGAGAGATGAGAGAGAGAGATGATGACGAGAGAGAGATGAGAGAGAGAGAGAGAGAGAGAGAGAGAGAGAGAGAGAGAGAGAGAGAGAGAATATCCCTAGCCCGCTATAGCCTAATCCGTGTGTTGTAGGCTATGCACCCCCTTGGATGCCCTGAAAATCTCTCTCTCCCTCTGGAACTGTTAACTACATTGTAGAATTACATAAACTTAAGCTTACCTTACTCCTCGAGCAAAATATTACGTGATCTGCTATCCATCACGATGGGTAAACACAATCCACATCCGTATTCATAAAACAATTTTTTTTCAGAGGAGAAAAAATATATATATATAAAGTTTACAACGATTCACTCCCTTTTCCAGAACTAAATTCACTCATATAGCACTTTCATAGTTCCAAATGAAAATAGGAAAACATTATCACACACGAAAGCTCGATACACGAACTATCTCAGGGAAACACAAACGAAGAGCGACACAGACTTTCCACTCCCAGGTCTCGCACTCAACTGAAGCTGAGCTGTTTGCTGAAGCGAATCAGACGGACCATCCGCGCGCAGTTGCCAGTTCGCTCCCATCTTCCCTCCCGGCGCTGCTCAGGGGCGCTCGCGGAGGTTTCTAATATAATGGTAATGTTTCTAATATAATTTCAATTCATCTTTCTGGTCGTTGAGGGAGGAATATTTTTTTACATGTTTCTAGTATAATTTTACGCTTCCTTTTCATATAATTAGGGAGGAGTATTCTGTAGTTTAATGTACGTTCTGTGGCCGAGTTTCGGGAATATTTAAAATCCGTCCTTATATAAAGTTTTAGTTTATCTTTGTTGCAGTCGAGGGAGGAATAGTTCGTGGAATTTTAATGTATGATGAGCCATTTTTTTCAAAAGGAGCAGCTAGTTTTAAAAACTATATGATTCCATTACTGTACTCAAGATACTATACATCTCTCCAATTTGAATGAACCATTTCAGTAATGATGATGCTTAGTGGGGATGTTTATGTTAAAAACAATAAAAAGTATGTTAAGTGGCAATACTGATAATAGCGATATCAATAGTGATAATGATCATAATGATGAGTACAACCATAACTACAATGATAAAGCAGTGATGACGGCTGCGCTATCAGCAACAATGATATTACCACTAATGGCAACCGTTATAACAATGAAAAAGATAACGACAGAACTATTTTGTGTATAGCGGGTTATTGTTACCTTTGATGAAACATCAAGAACCTCAAAATGTAAATGACAAAAATAACAATCATAACGATAATGATGATAAAATTGATCATAATATTTCTACCATTGCTACTGCTACAACAATGACAACTCCTACTATAGATAATATGAACAATAAAAATATTATCAGTGATAGTAACAATAACTAATATTTATCATCATTAATATTCATATCTTAACTGTTATTTCAGTGCGTGTTCCAGTTCGATAATTGGCGCTGGTAACTGCATCTCCCTCTCAAGAAAGGGGTCAAAGAACAGAAAGAAATCAGAATCGCTTCTCAGAAACAGTGCAATGCTATCCCTCTCGCGCAACGAGGACGCTCCTGCCTGTTCGCAAGCCCAGGCAAGAGCCACCGGGTCCTCCCGGGGCGCCGTTAAACGGCCCAATGGCACCTCGACAGAGCGCCTCCCATTGGTTGACAGATCCAGGTGGCCGAAAGCGCTGGACGGTGACGCGAGCAGGTCCGCTCAGCGCCTGGCGGAGGGAGGCCGCGGGTCGCTCGCCGCTTGTGTATGTGAGCATACACATACATACGATATTATCTTTATACATATGTGTATAGGACTCTCTGTATATTATATATTGCCCGTCTATAAGCTTTATATACATACATGCATGCACTTACATACATACAAACACATAAATACCTATCCCTCTACATACAAATACCTACATAAAGAGGCGTGTATGTGCGCGCGCTAATGTGTGCGTGCGTGTGCGTGTGTGTGTATGTGCGTGCGCGTGCATGTGCGTGTGTGTGGTTAGGAACATATACTTGGGACGTTCTATAGGCATAAGTCTGCCTGTGTGGCCATCATTATTCGGTTGAGGCGACGAAACAAAGTGCTGACATGAACCACTTCCTCAGTGAATCAGTCCACTGAGGTTTACGAAGGCTGTTCATGGCCTGCGCTTCTAGTCCGAAGTTCAGCGTCTGAATCATTGGCGAGCACTTCCCGTGGGAACCGCACTGCCTCCGGGCGCTCCAGCCTCCGCGCCGCAGACAGGCGCTATCTCCTCGCCGCCCACGCCATGCTGGGACACCAACCCTCCTCTCCGCCCAGTGGCATCTGGCGTACTGCAGGGCTCACGCGAGCGCGACCCCCGTTGCTGAAGGCAGGGCAGGCAACTGCAT
>NW_020870926.1:260270-265270 GCF_003789085.1 Penaeus vannamei
TGTATGCATACTCATATATAGATATATAGATAATACATTACTGCTAATATATACTATATATATACATGTACCATATATATCATGATACCAATTACTTATTGTAATATATGTCATATAAGTTGTATGTACTGCATAACAATATATATATAATATTTATATAATCCTCAACCAACGTATATATATATAATACCATACCTCGATATACTATAAATATATATATACCTAACCCTATCACAATATCATATATCATATATAGAATTATATTATTATATGGTGTGCTGTTGTAGTGTTGTACCTACATCCCCCTTGTGTTGTGTATGTATAACCGTGTGTGGTGATGTGTTAAAATATATATATACAGATATTATTTATATCTACATGTATTAATAAACACACACATAATTACATGTATATAAATGCGCCCGTGAGAGGGGCTCGCCTCAGGCGCTGGTTCCTGACGGTTCCCTTCCGTCGCGCCGTGCAAAGGGTATCGCGAGGCCGCGATCTCCTCCTTCGTCTCTCTCGCACTTTAACGTCCGTAAAACACCGGTTTTTGCTGAGACATTCTCATCAAAATGCAGGTCCCATATAGCCTAATTAAAAGAAATAAATTGTCTCAGTGGTTCCTAACACAAAATTAAATGACGAGCCATCATAGAGCGGAGCGTGTACGAGCTTATCTCCCCGACGCTCGCGTCGCCGACGGAATGCTACGAGAAAGGCAACGAGCGGCCGCCTCCCGTTTCTTTTCAGGCGGATTCGGTTTTGTTTCGACCCCGAGCTCGTTTTCCGTAACTTTGTGCTCGACTAGAGCGTGATTGATCCTTAAAGCTACCCAGAACACACCCTATGGACTTGACCATTAGAAGGTTAGGCCACAATAAATCTCATGGAATAATGGTCAAACTTATTAGGATGAACAATGCAACAAAGTCCTAGCCCGCTTTCCTTGAGGAGCCAACGTCGGCCTTGCTGACACAACTGACTAGCCATTTCACTCGCCCTTCGTGGGTTACGCCTCTGTCCCGCCGCGCCCAGGTAAATCAAGTCTCCCAGGAACTCCTGAGCGCCCGCGCCCTCCTCCGCCGCGCAGCCAATCGCAACTGCGCGCGCGGGACGAGGGGCGTTGTGGTTGGTCGAAATGCACGAAAGGTAAATAATTAGCACATTTAGATTATGCAGATTCGGAGCAGGCAGCAGGAGTAGCTGTTGCGATAAGGGTTCGCTACTCGGCGCTAGCAATGTAAGTCGATTTTATAGGCTTTTGGGCCATTATGATGAAATAATAAAGTGTCAGATTGTAAATTCTGATTAAAACAGGAATGTTACGTCCGAATACACGCCAAATCTATCACGTTGGATATTTTTTAATCGTAAACGGCGGGACTCAGTGGTGGCATCCACGAAATCCATGCTGGACGGAATGGTATGTGAACGACTAAAGAACAAAACGGCAAATGTGGCCGCGCAATTTGTGTAGAAATGACCTTTAAATCGCAACTAAAAGTAAAAGTAAAAATTCGAGTCAATGAATAATGCCTCTCTCTCACTTTGCGAAGATGTAAAAGGTTCTAATAATTCATTGGGTTGAAGTCCTTAACGTCCGTTTCATCTGATGATATAGTTGACATTCGCAGGTGATTCTTCAGGCCAGTGTTTACCATTCGCCGAGATTTCCTCACCAATGACAGCCTTGGGACGACGTCATCGAACGTGTACGCTCCCTTTTTTGCGCCCTGTCTTGCTACGCGAGAAAGAGCTGTATTTAATCTTCTGTTCTAGTTCTGGCGTTGTCCTGGGTCCAGAATAGACAGGAAGAATGTCTATGGAATGTCTATACGAAAATACTCTCGCACAAACACAATTTCTTTGAAAGAAGGAAAGAGAGAGAGAGAGAGAGAGAGAGAGAGAGAGAGAGAGAGAGAGAGAGAGAGAGAGAGAGAGAGAGAGAGAGAGAGAGAAGAGAGAGAGAAAGAGAGAGGAGAGAGAAAGAGAGAAAGAGAGAGAAGAGAAAGAGAGAGAGAAGAGAGAAAGAGAAGAGAGAGAGAGAAAGAGAGAGAGAGAGAGAGAGAGAGAGAGAGAGAGAGAGAGAGAGAGAGAGAGAGAGAGAGAGAGAGAGAGAGAGAGAGAGAGAGAGAGAGAGAGAGAGGGGGGGGGGATTTAGTCAGTGAGAGAGAAGAGACTCAAACTTTATACGCACTTGTCATTTCATACATCAGGGCACAATTGCTATTAAAGTTAGTCCTAGTTCCTCCAGTTGAATATATTGAACGCCCTTTCACACCTTCATGCACTTGTGAGCTTTTGGCTTCCGCGAACCATTTGGTTTTCCACTTCATCCGGGCTTCAGTTGAGGGCCACGCGCCGCCGCCTGTGTTAGGCGGTTTGTTAGGATATTTTGAATGCGAACAAGTTTCTAAAATTAATGACAATGTATTTGATAATAAATATATATTTCCATCGACACTATAAGCGTATTTAGATATAATGCAAAAGCAATAAGCCTAATTACAAGTCAGTGATGAACAGGGTCACATTTTCCCAATGAACAGGTTATTAAGGCAAAATGCACGGCGATCTCTAAGCACATACAAACTAAAAGTTATGTTATTCTGATATTTGAAGCGTTTATGTTAAGAAGACTGCATATTAGATTTTGACCATGATTCTTGATTTCGGTTAAATTAAAATCGGATATATTTTTGAAACAACTGTCCATGTTTTTCTTGCAAAACATATAGACAAACAAGAAGGCTACGTACCCAAATTCCAGTATACAGGAACAGACTAGGCTAGCTGATACATAGGGAGATTTATTTTCTTAATATTTACAAAACATATCTCGTCTCGTAAATTCCCATGTGTGATAATTTCGTTATATGCGCTGCATGTACACATAGCCATGTAGGTAGCCTGGCCCTAGATGAACCTGCACATGAGAGAGTACATAGTAAGATATTTCTATTATCACACCAGTGCACTCGCTGGTAAACACGCCATGCTTCCAAAGACTTACAATGGAAAATGAGCAAATTCATTTCTCAACACATTAGAATTTGACCCACAATCACAATACTGATGATCCCCTCTTAGAGGCTTTGGTGATTCAAAGGTAGCAGCATTCTGTATGACTACCGCGCTTGACCTGACCCCGTGCTTTCAAGACGAGATTAACCTCGGTTGAAAATATCCGTAGATGTACAGTTTCGGGCGGGTTGCTGGACTGAAGATTACTCGCTGGGAATCTAGCATCCTCGCACGCAAGTGGTATAAAATAAAGATCACAATTTTGACCTCTCAAAATATGTATTTACCTCCACACACGCGCGTTCAGATGTTCAGATGTGCATGTGTGTGTTGATAGATAGATATGGATAGATCCACCCGCATATTTTACATTATCATTTTAATTTTTCAAGTTTCTCTCCAACGCCGTTCCGTTCAACCTCCTTTCTTTCACCCGCCGTGGGTTACTCTTTCGACTCACTTCTTTCGCTCCTCTCGCCAGGCAAAAGGTATGACCTTCTTGGCGACTTCTTGGTTTCTATCGTTGGTTTTATCCTTCAAAGTGAAATCAAAGCCATGCAGGTTCATCAAGGCATTTCGTATGTCACTTAAACATGATATTCTCCTTAGTTATACGCTACGGTTACTCGGAGTTGAAATATCACAAGAATCCTGTTCCTCTTACCCTCGTAACAATGCCCTCTTCCTGTTGCAAGTCACAACAGCTGGCAACTTATAGTAATTCATAACAGGCTACTTACATAAACATGCCTCACGGAGGACAACTTCCGCAGTTGCTTAAACGTTTAACATGCACTTATAATCTATCCATCCACCATTCCACTTATCTATTTATCTATCAGTCTATCAGTTCACACGCACACACTAGTAAAAAGCTAACACCTCCGCCCTTCACCTCGTAATACCAGTTATTTCTGACGGAATGCACGTTTATAGGGACGAATTAAAAAATACATCACAAAAAAATGTAAAACGATATTAGAGGCATAAAGATTAAAGTCATAACGACGGTGATGGAAGTCTGGAAATACCACGCCTACCAAGTGAAAGTAGAACCTGTCATTGAACTGTAGCCACCACAATCTGCTTGCTTTTGAAGAGGGACTGGGTAGAATCCTCGCCCACTCAACTGCTCCTACATTTCATCTAATCAACTTAAAGATGTTCTTCTAAAATGTCATTCAAAAAAGTAATAAACAAATCTTAGATCATAAACTTCCGACCTTATGAAAAATACGTAAACACTCAGTATATCCAAGGAATTTATATTACAATTGCTTTGCATCAGTAATTCATTGTCACTAACAGCCTCTTCGCAACACGGTCAAATCGCCAACAACGACCAGAGCAGCGCGAACGCCAACAAATATCGACGGGAGTGTCTGCCTCAAAAAGCGTTGTATTCACAAAAGAAAACAAGAATCGTTTCTCTCCAGACGTCATTAAGCGTCATCTTTTGAGGGAAAACCACATGTCTGGATTAAATATATATATATATATATATATATATATATATATATATATATATATATATATATATATATATATATATATATGTTCATTTATTAAATTTAACAGTTATTTCCGCTGTAATAGAAAGCACCTGACATTATCATTTTTTTTTCTGAAAAATAGCATTTAAATAGGCAGCCTATCCTCCTGCCATCTATTGACTGGATGCAAACTACCATACCTGGAAAATACAAGATATCTGGAAGTCCCATATCTTCCACTCATGTTTTTGATAACACTTTGCTTCCAGGGCTGGCCGCTTTTCCGTAGCATTTCTGCCATTTTCTAAACACTAGATAAAGAAAACGTTTATAAATAATACACCTGAACTATACTCTCATAAAAGACTGAATATTACATTATAGGTACAGTTCATAGGGTCAGTCTGATGATTATGGGATTCCCTGCTTTTCTTTTTTATTGCACTGCAATGCACCCGCATGTATTAGATGCGTAACCTA
>NW_020870926.1:275270-277770 GCF_003789085.1 Penaeus vannamei
GTGTGTGTGTGTGTGAGCTATAGTCTGCGTCGTCTCCGCAAACGTCCATCGTTCTTTCGCTGGACACGCTCCAGTTGAGGAAACCTGGACGGCGGCTCTTCGCTTCCTGCCGACAGACAACTTGCACCTGCCTCAGGTGCCTTCCGTTGCCCGGAGAAAAAAGGTGAGCCCGGGCGAGCATATTCCGCTCGGGCGCGCTCTTGTAAGCGAGACGCACACATGCACACACACCCGCTCATAAATATAAGCATACACATATACAAACAACTGACAGACATATTTAAAAACATACGGTACATAAAAACGCACATACAAACCTAATTGAATGCATGTTTTACACGACAGTTATCATCTTAAGTGGGATTTTTTGTTTTTGTTTTAATGATGATACGCGTAATAGTAAGCTGCTTCGCTGGGAGTTTTCCCTCAGTCTCCCTTGAACCACCGGCTGAGACCCCCCCCCCCCCCCAGCCGCACCTTGACCGCGTGACACGGCCAGCCTTGTTTATTAGGAGCCTCTGAGGACGGACTGAAATATCCTCTTAAGAGTTTAGTAGCAGGTCACTTTCGCTGAGCTGACCCAAGGTTCTGAGGAGATTTACGACCTGGCGAGGCCGAGGGACAGGTCACGGGCAGGTGGACGCAGCCGAGCGGACCCCTGGGCTGCTCCCCTCGGTTATGCTGCCTCAACCCGTGCCATATATGCACAAGGAGGTTTACACTTCAGCTTTCTTTGCTGCGAGAAAGAAAATATTCATCAGTGTAATCTAAGGGTGGAGGAGTCACCGCCAATGTACACACACACACACATACATATATATACATATATATATATATATATATATATATATAATATATATATATATATATATATATATATATATATATATCTGTGTATACACATATACATACATAAACACACATACACACACTATATATATATATATATATATATATATATATATATATATATATATATATATATATATATATATATATATATATGTATGTATGTATGTGTGTGTGTGTATTCATATATATAATATGTACATGCATGTATGTATGTTCACACACACACATACGTACGTGTGTGTACAGGCGCACGTGGTCACGCACGAGGCGCATCCCGCCGCCCTCCGCGCCACCGACGGCGACTCACCAACTCGCAGAGGCGACTTGGCCTCCGCGACCCGCGACCCCAAATATCGAGAGGCACTTTGGTGCCTTTGCAGGGAGGCCCGAGAGGCGCTTTTCCCCTTTCCATTGAAGGCAATAAAACGGACTGGTCGAGATTACGAAGCAATTGGAGTAGCGGAATGCGGTCAGCGCGTTTCTTTTCCAGCGGCCGAGTCACTGCCGCGGCCGCCGACGAGGGGCGGGCGGCGAGGGGGGCTGGGCGGCCGGCCACCGCCGAGGATCATGTTGTGCGCCATTTCCACGCTTATGATGCAGCAGATGAGGCCGAAGCATATCATCAGATGATATAATAGTATTCTTTGCGATGAAGGATTTGTACTGATATTCTTGTTATTGTCTTTACAGATGTTATTGCAGAACAAATTCAAAGCCACCACCGCTTTCCCTCAGTCGCCATCTTGATGGTCGCACTCGGTGCCATTCATCGCCATCGCCAACCGCACTTGTCACTGCAGCAGCAAAGGGTAGCGCGAAGCGGCCCTCGCCGGGAGCAGCAGCCTGCGCCAGTGCAAACTAACCAAGGCCGAGGCATCTCTCAGCGCAGATGAATGAATTACCGTCGCCAACGCCGTTTCCTTCGCGCCCCGTTCTGCTCTGCTGGACATGCGTCTCGGCCAACCGCGTGTAACGTCAACAACAATGGCTGTCAAATGAAGCGGAATAGCCCTGGCGATTTCTCTTTTGTAATCCCCGGACAGACAGGATAACCCTGCGTAAATGCCCTGTTTAATTCTCTTTTGAATGATGGCTCAGCGGTTTTCACGAGTCTTTGGGCGGGGACACCGCAGCGACGGCCCTTCTGCTTGCGAGGAAGCGTCCCGGGGACACTTACCGCGTCGTGGCTTCTGCTTTTATCCCGACGCGAGTCCTGACAGCAGTTGTAGCAGTCGCAGAACAGCTATGAAAGATAATGCTGTTTATGTTCTAAAGGAAGCGGCTCCTGATACAATTATGTGGCAGAAGATTAATTGGCGGCACTAATGAGTTTTAAAACAATATGGTTACGGCATAAAAGAGAAAATGAGGGACAAAGGAGATGCTAAGTGTTTCAAACTACATTACAAGAGAAAGAAAACGATGATAAAAGGTCTGAAGAGAAGAAAAATGCAAATAGAAAGTGGGAGTTTGACAGGAGGTTCTGAAGGAGTGGATGGAAAGGCGAAGCGTTGGATACCAAAGCGACTTCGGGCCCGGGCGAAGGGCGGCGGCCGGCCGCGAGGACAGGGAGGCCAAACATTAGGAGCTGAAAGGGAAATGGACTGGATTCTGAGCGGGATATTGCGGGCTCAGCGCAGCGCCAGGG
>NW_020870926.1:295270-302770 GCF_003789085.1 Penaeus vannamei
GCAGCAAAACTAAAAGATGAACAGGATTTCTCCCGCGCGCGTATTCAAGTAACGCCCTTTGTATCTGGCCGACCGGGTTACACAGGGATAACACGCGTAGCGCTGACGGCTGCAGCATTCCTCGCAGTGACACCTTGTTTACTCTGTCAGCTGTTTGGAAGACCTCTGGCTGGGATGCGCGGGGCTGGGAGGCAGGTGTCTGGGAAATGTGTTTTTATAAATCTAATTTTTTGTATCATGCACGTCGGTTGTAAACATTTTATGTTTTTTTTTTCTTTTTTAAGGGGGGGGGGGTCTTCATGACTAATGGTGACTGAATAGTGTTTGTGGTTATTCTTTATTTTCTCTGTTCTTGTTAGCATTCTCACTAATTTGCAAAAACAGTGGTTTGCTTGTTTTCAACACTGGAGACAATAAGAAAAAAGGCAACACTAATATTTACAACAATGATCATGATAATGATAATAATAACAAAAACAGTAAGGATGGTAATGGTAATATTGATAATAATAAAAATGGTGGTATTGATGACGGTGATGAAAATAATAATAATAATAATAATAAACTATGATGATGATGATAATATTAATAAAAACAGCAATATCAATAATAATGATAATGATACTAGTCCAACTATTGCTACTTACTAATAATAATGCTGATAACAATTATGGTAATTATTTTTGTAATATTGTTTCTACGTCAATGATCACCCTAATTATGTTCTGTTCTGGCTCTGCCCCGGGGCTGTCGTTACTATCATTCATGAAGCCAAATATGCCCTTCCTCACTCTGCGTATGAAGCGCGAAGCACCTTGTAGGAATTAAGAGACGATCTAAAAGTCTTTCCATAAAACGGCCCGAACAGGATAACACCAGGTAATCATTTACAGATTTTAACGCTCAGTTTTCAGTTTGCAGAAGTGAGCCCAATGCGGCAGCTTAGGGCGACTTCGACAAGCACTACTTGGCAGAAGACGTGTCGTTACACAATGCAGAGCAGCTGCGCACTGCTTGTGGCACGCTTGCCCGATGAGGAAGTGTATCTCATGACCAAAAAACTCTTGCCAGGGTAAACTCCTTTAAACTGGGTCCTCTAGTTCTAAGCCTGACGGTGTGGAGCGGCTTTGGAGCGGCAGGGCCCGCCATGCAGCGTCACGCAAAAGCATCGAGAACCTCCCCTTCGGTCAGCTGGTATGCGCATGCCAGGGGGTGTGAGCGACGGTCCTCTCTAAATCGGGTGTCAAACTCAAAACCCTTCGCGGGCCAGTCTTCCCTTCAGCGACCATCTTGAGGGCCAACGAAGGCTCAGGCCTGGCTTTCCAGGATTACGTTATCAAAACTGGTATTATATACTTGTACGTAAAGTTTATTTTACTTTTCTGATATGAATTGTAAAACTAATGGTAACAAATTGTACATGGCGTTATTTTCCTTCATGGCGATCTTAACTTCACAAGCTAATGATTCTTCTTACTTATTCATCCCAGGGGACGCATTTAACCCGCGGTCCATGAATGTGACACCCTGGGCAATTTCATTAAATTCAAAAATGCAATAACAGGAAAAATCTGTACGACTGTGTGATAATTTTAAAAGACGAAGAACTGGTTTAATTCATCATGTAAAACGGCCAACTGTAAGACTGAATTTAATCAATTAACAGAACGTTACTGCCCAGTATTTCGAGGGAATCGCTCAAATTATTACAGAAATACTTATGTGACATTGCGCAACCGAAATCTTCGGAAGGCTGAATTTTACAAATGCAAATTGACAGCGGCTTCTATCTGAAAAAATAATTAGCCGAAAAAAATCTGAAATAGGTAGCCGGTCTCGTCCTCCTTTTACTTCAGTGGTCGATAAAATCTTATCTTTCGTCGCATGCTAACTTGGGATGATGGCGGAAGGACCCTTTTCAGGACCTGTAAAGAAATTAGTAGAGAGAAGAAAGAGAAGGCATTGGAATGAAACGAGATGGCGGGCGGATGCAGCCGACGCAGACGGGTTCGGGTCAAATCTGAATGAACTGCACAAGAAAAAAATCACCGGTGAGTGTTGAGAGAGTAAGTCGAAAAATGAGGTAAATTCTTTAGAAGTGGTCTTATCATCATTATACATGTACATACATATATGCATAGATATGCATACTTACATATACATACATACATACACACATTTGTATGTGTGTGCTTTAATCAAGTGCAAATAACCCTGACCTAACACCTTCTTGCTTGGAAGAATGACGTGGGCACAGAGTGAACAATTCATTTAGAGAACGTTTATGAAGTATGAAAGAGAATGAATATTTAACCGATGCGAGATGAGTAATTAACGTAATTCTGATAAAGACTTTAAAATGGAACTGTAAATGACCTGTTTCGTGTGCTATTCTTCGCTTCATTCATCTTATCTGTGCACTATACGCGCAAGGACAGCTTACCAAACGGCAGCACTGCCCGCCACGAAGGGCCTGGAAAGTATAAAGTTCAAGGAGAGGATGCAAGATCTGTCGGGAAAGGGAAACAGAACGATGAGGAGAGAAAACAATGGAGTTTGAAAAGTACTGTTTTTATTGTTACAATCTACCATTACTTTTGTTCTAATAAGGTGTTCGACTAAGTGATTGTAATGAGTTGCCAGGGGTTGCCAGGTATTAGTTCAGCGTTCCACCTTCCTTTTTATCTGCCTCGCCCCAGCCACTCTAACTCCCACAAGGAATCAGGGCGCACTAATCGACCTAAATCAAGTACTCTATCTGGCGAACCACAGCATGCAAAGTGCCCAGGTCTCCCCAGGCCCCGGTCTTCTCAAATCCTCCCTGTTTGTGTGTTTGTTTGCCTAACTCTCTGTTTCTCTCTCTCTCCCGTTAATTCTTAGTGGGAAAATCAGAAAAACTCTTCGCCGTTAACAATAATGCAAAATGAATAGCTAATCACGCGGGGCCTTTTCGCCGAGCGCCTCTCACGGCATTCAGCGAAAATCAATACGCAGAGATGCTCTTGTCAGAAAAGCCTATTATCAACCCTTGCGAATGAGTAAAAGCGACGAAAATAGACATGAAGTATTCGCTGATAAACAGGTATTTCTAAATAGCACAATTTAATCTACATTTATTATGTTAATATCGCGTTGCTGTAAGAGCTAGAAATCCCTATGTAAGTTCAACGGTTTGCTCCATTTATTAAGGTCACTGTTATTTGGTGAATCAGCACCTGAGGGATGTTAAGTGGAGTCTTTACGATTATGGTACAAGAGATCACATAGACACATACACGCGCAAATATACAGCCACACAACCAGCCAGCCAAAGAGAGAGAGAGAGAGAGAGAGAGAGAGAGAGAGAGAGAGAGAGAGAGAGAGAGAGAGAGAGAGAGAGAGAGAGAGAGAGAGAGAGACTGTCATGGTGATTCACAATGTATACCCCATAAATCGCACGCACATCCTGGCCTATTCATTAACACCCCTTATCACATTTCATTCCTAATCACCGTTCCGTGCCCCGAAAATGAAGCGCGACGCAGCTCTTTCGAAGGGCGAAAAACCTGCCGGTTGATCCGGCGGCAATTCCACCGCCAGACTCGAGGCCAAGCGCGGCCGCTCCGAGTGCCTTTTTTGCCGCGTTAAGTGCCCTTCATGGAGACAAATCGATTCAGTTATCGAAATATTAGGCCATAAAGCCGGGGGAAAAACGGACCCAAATCCAGCTCTTGCCTCCGGTGTGTCTTGAGGCAACGGATTAAAGCCGGCGGAATCGCACCGCTAATGACATCCGCAAACTTACTTTTTGAATATTTTTATACACGAGTAAGATCTCCCTAGTCATGCGTCACATCCTGAGGAGATCCGGATGGGCAACATGCAGCTGAGCAAAAGAAGCCAGCGATCCGTGAGTCGAGATTATGAGTGACTTAATAATGCCATTTATACTCGTTACACATGTTTACATATTCTCGTTTTTGCGACTATACCCCTATGCACCTTTGCCTATCCACATCACTTCTTACTTTCCCCTTCTCCCCTTCTCTAAAGTACAGCCACCCCCCCCCCCCTTCGTCAGTGTGAGTGCCTCACACCTGACACTTTACTCTGGCTCCGTTGGTGACGCCATCGTCGAGGAGCCGCCGCTGAACAAGGGTAGACACGAGGAGGGGGGGGGGGGGGGGGGTAGGTAGACAAGTAGGAGTACAAGGGTTGAAAGATATGAGGGAGGACGGCATGAAAGACAGGAGGTAGACGGGTGGAGGAGAATAAGCGAGGGATAAAGACGGGAGGCTAGAAGAGACTCAAGGTGTTTTATCACTTCCTCAAGCATAGCAGCGAGAGAAGCTTACCAAACATAGGTAAGTAAAACATATGTTACCACATATTCCCAGAATAACACGGCCTTGGGTGGATACGAAATAATGTATAATTTGGTGTTGCTCTGCTACTGATCCTTCAAGGAGCCACTCCGAGGCAATAAAGTAAATTCTTGTCCCAAATTGATGGTACGGGCGAGAGCAGCGGGCGTTGTGGGCGTAAAGGGCGGCACGCACCGCCCGTTTGCTTTGGTCCTGAAGTGAACCTTGTGTCGAATGAGTTTGCATTTGGATGATCTATGGCTGAAAATATCAACATTGTTTATTAGTCATTGATTTTAACACAGACACTCATTTCCATAACGTCTGATGAGTATCACAGGCAACGTTTTTCCTTAAAAGTATTTCTTTTTTTTAGTGGATTTAATAAGCATGATCAATCGTTTATTTTTGAAAACGCGCGTGGTTCTAGAACAAAGATTAATTCGTAAAACATTTAAGTTATCATTGAATCATGAAAAATGCATTAATCTTTGTATGGCAATAAGCCTTTTCGTGATGTATAATCAGGGCTTTCTTATAATTATCATTTATGCGTGGCTCCCCAACTTTCAACATGATGCTGACAAACATGATTCATCCCTGCCAATTAATCAGCGAATTCCGACGTCGCTTGTGTTCCTGTCTCAAGTTTGCAGAACAGCCGTAATACCTGGTTCCCCGGGGAGCGACCAAGAAGGCGCCAGGTAGTTGGCGCGCCGAGCAGCGTCCAAATGAGGAATCAGGTAGCATTTCATCAAACTTAATCGAGAGTAGTTTTGCATGAGGAAAGTTTCCTTTGAGGCGATGTTGATGCGTCTGGGAGCGACGCCTCGGCCCTGGGCAGCCGAGTCCCCTTCTGCGCAGTTGTAAGTGTGTGCGACGCGAGGGAGCGTGCGGATTTGCGGATGGCGAGGGAGCGTGCGGACGCATGCGGATGGCCCGCGAGGATGCGGACGCATGGCCCGCGAGGGATGCGGACGCATGCGCATGCCCGCGAGGGAGTGTGCGGACGCATGCGGAAAGGGAGTGTGCGACGCAGCGCCCTCGAGGGAGTGTGCGGACGCATGCGGATGGCCCTCGAGGGAGACGCATGCGGAGGGATGCGGACGCATGATGGGAGGAGCGTGCGGACGCAGGAGAGGACGGACGCATGCGGTGGCCCGCGAGGAGCGTGCGGACGCATGCGGATGGCCTCGAGGGAGTTCGGGAGCATGCGGATGGCCCTCGCGGACGCGCGGAGGGATGCGGATGGCCCTCGAGGGAGTGTGCGGACGCATGCGGATGGCCCTCGAGGGAGGTGCGACGCATTGATGGCCCTCGAGGGAGTGTGCGGACGCATGCGGAAGGGAGTGTGCGGACGCATGCGGATGCCTCGAGGGAGTGTGCGGACGCTGCGGATGGCCCGCGGGAGCGTGCGGACGCATGCGGAGGGAGTGTGCGGACGCGGATGGCCCTCGAGGGAGTGTGCGGACGCGCGGATGCCCTCGGATGCGGACGCGATGGCCGCGAGGAGTGTGCGGACGCATGCGGATGGCCCGCGAGGGAGCGTGCGGACGCATGCGGATGGCCCTCGAGGGAGTGTGCGGACGCATGCGGATGGCGCGACGCATGCGGATGGCCCTCGAGGGAGTGTGCGGACGCATGCGGATGCTCTGAGGGAGTGTGCGGACGCATGCGGATGGCCCGAGGGAGCGTGCGGGATGCGGATGGCCCCCGAGGGAGTGTGCGGACGCATGCGGATGGCCCTCGAGGGAGTGTGCGGACGCATGCGGATGGCCCGCGAGGGAGTGTGCGGACGCATGCGGATGGCCCGCGAGGGAGTGTGCGGACGCATGCGGATGCCCGCGAGGGAGTGTGCGGACGCATGCGGACGAGGGAGTGTGCGGACGCATGCGGATGGCCCGCGAGGGAGCGTGCGGCATGCGGATGGCCCGCGAGGGAGCACGGATGGCTGTGCGGACGCATGGCCCTCGAGGGAGTGTGCGGACGCATGCGGATGGCCCGCGAGGGAGTGTGGACGCATGCGGATGGCGAGGAGCGTGCGGACGCATGCGGATGGCCCGCGAGGGAGTGTGCGGACGCATGCGGATGGCCCGCGAGGGGAACGTGCGGACGCATGCGGATGGCGAGGGAGTGTGCGGACGCATGCGGATGGCCGCGAGGAGTGTGCGGACGCATGCGGATGGCCCGCGAGGGATGTGCGGACGCATGCGGATGGCCGCGAGGGAGTGTGCGGACGCATGCGGATGGCCCTGCGGACGCATGCGGATGGCCGCGAGGGAGCGTGCGGACGCATGCGGATGGCCCCGCGAGGACATGCGGATGGCCCGCGAGGGACGCATGCGGATGCGGACGCATGCGGATGGCCCGCGAGGGAGTGTGCGGACGCATGCGGATGGCCCGCGAGGGAGTGTGCGGACGCATGCGGATGGCCCGCGAGGGAACGTCCGGACGCATGCGGATGGCCCGCGAGGGAGACGCATGCGGATGGCCCGCGAGGGAGGGACGCATGCGGATGCGGACGCATGCGGATGGGCCTCGAGGGAGTGTGCGGACGCATGCGGATGGCCCGAGTGTGCGGACGCATGCGGATGGCCCGCGAGGGAACGTCCGGACGCATGCGGATGGCCCGCGAGGGAGCGTGCGGACGCATGCGGATGGCCCGGAGTGTGCGGACGCATGCGGATGGCCCGCGAGGGAACGTCCGGACGCATGCGGATGGCCCGCTGTCCGGACGCATGCGGATGGCCCGCGAGGGAGCGTGCGGACGCATGCGGATGGCCCGCGAGGGAGTGTGCGGACGCATGCGGATGGCCGCGAGGAAACGCGCTGCGGGATGCGGATGGCCCGCGAGGGAGCGTGCGGACGCATGCGGATGCGAGGGAGTGTGCGGACGCATGCGGATGGCCCGCGAGGGAACGTCCGGACGCATGCGGATGGCCCGCGAGGGAACGTCCGGACGCATGCGGATGGCCCGCGAGGGAGCGTGCGGACGCATGCGGATGGCCCGCGAGGGAGTGTGCGGACGCATGCGGATGGCCCGCGAGGGAGGGACGCATGCGGATGGCCCGTCCGGACGCATGCGGATGTGCGGACGCATGCGGATGGCCGCGAGGGAGTGTGCGGACGCATGCGGATGGCCGCGAGGGAGGAATGC
>NW_020870926.1:307770-330270 GCF_003789085.1 Penaeus vannamei
AAATCAAGATGAACTGAGCGCGAAAGCTGCTGGAAAGAATGGATGGGCAAATTACATTAAACAAGTGAATAGGTAGAAGAAAAATTATGATATAAGAAGGGAATACATCAGAGAGGCTGGAAAATGAGCCTGAAATACATCTACACAAATCGTCCAAAAAAGAGGCGAAGCGATGGACAAACAGACAATCATATACACGTAGGTATGAATACTTTTTAGATCCTTTTCATTCACCCATACCTTACTGCATTATTCACTTCTCTTCAGTTTCCTCAATCTGTGAATGGGATCACATTCATCATTGTGCAATTAACTGTAAGTAAATTGCTCACGACCTATTAAGGACCAGTAAATAGTCGTAAATTAGACAGGCTTAGAAATGTGTGACACATCGCGAGCATAGAGCGTGATTAATCTATCAAGAGACGGCCATTATTTACGCAGGCTGTAGCACCTGGCTGGTTCGCACCGCCCGACCCCGCTTAGGCCGGAATTTGCGTTCTATTGAGTGGGATTTGAGCCTTATTGCCCGAGGGAAGCGGAAGTGTCGCATGAAAGCAGAGGAGAAAAAGGGAATCCCCATCTTATCTTCTTGATAAGCAAATATGCGCACATAAGTACATACATGCACATACACTACACATACTCCTTATCATCCATTTTCTTGTAAGACATATCGCCTTTCGCCTAAAGCTGATGCGCACAAACACACAAACGCATAGAAAAGACATGAATGTGATGGTGAATAATTCCCGCAGTACTGTATATGTCATTTACGTTTCGGTAGTCTTCGTGATAATTCTTCATCAAAATTACTTATTCAGATGAGATTGTGATATGGAGACACTAATTACGTATCTCCCATCGTGAGATATTGAAGTGCTTATCATTGCACTTGACTGAAATGGCATATTTGGTCTGACAATTCTCTATCACTCAAACAATGTTCAATTAGATTTCTTTATATTGATGATTATATTTGCTGAACGCAGTTTTGATATGATCGCGAATGCAGGATTAATTAATCGCGTTAAACGAGGGATATCCGTACATTTTTTCCCTAATAATGTAATTAACAGCAAATGGAAATCAATTGCCAATTATCAGGTACAGCGATCTCATGTTGACTCATCCAAACGAGGTCTTTGTTTGTATCTTCGAATTATACATCTAGCTGGATGGAGAGTGACCAGCAAAGATAGGGCGCGTCGCCGTCGCCAGGAATCAGACAGAAAGCTTTTCTATTGGGCTATGGAAAACGCTGGACACCCCCCCCCCCTTAATCATTTTTGGGTCAGCGCTGGCTGTCACCCTGCTGACTTTCTTCACACACACACAAATGATGTAAATTGAATCCACTAATTCATGATGCACAGAGTTTCAGGATTTTCAGTGCTATGTTCTCATTTTAATTTACTTAAATGAGAATGTCACACCAATTAATGTCTTCACTTATGAGCCTAGTTCTAAACAGCTCTCAAGTTTGTCAGCAGTTATTCCGCTTTGTCTTCCTGGCGTTTACTGGAGACGATTTTTCGAAAATGAAACTACAATCAGCAAGTATATTGTTCTATCATTAAGAATTCTTTTTAACGTTAGATTAGAATTGTTCTCGGGAACGCTCGGGGGCCATGGTGATCTGGGCGAGCAAAGACCCAGAAGCGCATGAAAACGACATTCTCCTCGGGAAAATCTGAGGGTCTCTGGTCAGGACGTACATTAAGCAGAGAGGGCGGGGCGCTGAGGCTCCGCTGCAGTTTCCGTATCGGCGTCGGACAATTTGGGCGCAAGTTTTCTTTCATCCTCGATGCTTCGAATCGATATTCCTCACTCACTCTCTCTCTTTATATATATATATATATATATATATAATATATATATATATATATTATATATATATATATATATCACTTTTCATATATTTGCCATGAGTTAAAAATCATATTCATACAGCAGTAATCGTAAATCTTGCTCTACTAGTTCAAAGCTTTAACGCCAATAACTACACATAAACTCACACACTGAGAAGAAACCCAGATTTTACCGCGGATACGAAGGAAACAAAATGCACTGCAGATCGAAGATTAAATTTGCGATTCTTGACCGTTTAACCTAAATAAAGCAAAATCAGTATGAAGTGCAACGTAAAATAAATGGCGTCTCATTTTTCTCTATGAACTTTCAAGTACAAAGGCAGATTTTTTATTTGAATCGGAAATTTGCAAACGAATTAAAATGTCATGCAACCGAGCCTCTGTTGGCAATTGCTGCCTTTGACGGCGATGAATCTCCTCGGAATCTGGGTGTTAGAAAATGAACCATTGTCAACAATGAATGTGAATTTGAAATCCTTGCCGACACTCTTTCTGCACGTCGCCTCCTCAATCTTAGTATGTTGTGTAAGGGACGACGCAGATTAAAGTATTAAGATTGCTTTCTCCCTCTGTTTGGATACTGCGAGGGTCTCGCAGACGTCCTTTGGTGTTGCAGGGGAGCGAGACTTTTATCATTTCCAAAAGATCAGACAAGACACATCAACCCCGAGTCGTATTAATGCGTTGTTGAGTGGTGCCTCGTGACTGAACACAAAGAGAATGGTGGGAAGGGATTGTGGCGGGATGGGGCAGGGCAAGCTTTCAGTGAAATGAATTTGTACCAAGAGCAATTGGGAGTGAATGGCTTTTGAACACAGAAAAGGGCAATGGAATGGTATAAAGTAGAAAATAACACGTATAGAAGCCATATAAAAACCGCGGCTAAGTACGTGTCACACGCTTACTCCTTTCGCGGTAGAAATTCCTAAGACGGCTTTGCTGACGCCCTTCGAAGCAGGTCCTCTGCCATCTCCCGGGCACTCGTCATCCCGGCAGTGCGATTAGGAAGAGAGCGGTCGGCAAATGCTCTTTGTGATCGCTCGAACACCTCGTGGCATTTATTCCGACATACGCCACCAGGGATCGAGACTGGCGGCTTACGTGCTCATGAGTCCCGCCGGCCGCACGTCAGCTTCATCCTGCAGGCATCAAGTGCCCACTTAGGAGAACAGGTTCCTCCTTCGGGGTACTTGCTATGCCGGGTTCTCACCTACTTCTGACCATCATGATGCGCGTTTAGGGGGCACGTCGACAGCATTAGGCATTCCTCATGAAACACTTTTACCCTCATGACACATTTGCCTCTTATCTCGCGCTCTCTTTCTTTGTTTGTGCGTCTGTCTGTCTCTTTCTCTCTTTGTGTGTTTTTAATAAGAAAAAGCTGATGTAAAATTATATTTTACATGAAAGCCGGAATGAGCACACACGCACGGCTGCGCCCTGTGCGATCACCTTGACCACCGCGCTTGGATCAGACGGCAGCAAGATCAGCTGGCGGCGGCGGCCCGGGGCAGCGCGGGTTGCTTGGATTACGTATCATTCGCTCTGTCATTTGTATAACATCCAACTCCAGCGACATATTGTACAGTAGAGGTCGTGGGAACTTTGATGAGCACCGTTGCTGCCTTCCCTGTCCAGACCCATTTCCGTTCAGAATCCATTCGCCAAGTAAATCTACAATGAGCATTATTGAAAACTTCCGACGGATCAAAATTACATCATGTCAAAAGAGCGTCTCCTCCAACAGAAGGAAAAGAACAGAACAAAACCGAATTACTGCAGACGCACACTAGCACCGGTGTGAGAGCTGGAATGGGTTGAGAGAACCACGGGAAAGGTACCAGCACCTCGGATGGGTGGGATCGGTACTCGTGGCTGCCAATACCACGGCCGAGTTCTGATCTTATCACTCTCCCACAGTGTTTCGTCCGCGACGGTCAGCCTTTTCGACGACGCGGCGCGGGGAACTGGAGGGGATTCGGGCTTGTCCTTGAGGGGCAGCTTCTCTTTTCTCGCCGCGGATGTTGTGCGTGAGGACGATGCGGCCGGAGCGGGTCGCAGGACCGATCTGGTTCAGGGGCGAAGGCACAGCGATGTTCCTTTTACGTAAAATATTGTTCATTTTGGCATATTTTCCATATGGGAATATTGTTGACGTCAGTCACTTGTATTTTGAACCTTATAAGCATGAGAAATAAGAAAGTTTTTCACCCAAGGAGGGTGAATTTGCAGTCCTTTGTGAGGACGCTGAAATTCTTGAATTAATCGCTGAACAAACTCTTAATAAGGTGTAACATAAATAAAGTGGACGAGAAAGTCATCTTCTTCCTTCAGCTGTTTCCGAAGAGTGCTGCCTCTAGGAGCCATCCAATGGCAGAAACAAAATGCTATGCAAGAATGCAAGCTCCTGTAACTACACCTGTACTTTATCAGATCGGCCTCAGCCAATGAGCGGCGGCCGGGATAGGAGAGGTTACCGATCCAACCTCCTTGGATGTGGGTTCCACACACGCTCCGCTCCGATCTGAATTCTGGATCGGAATTACGAACAGTAAAACGGCAGTCCCTCCGATGCGGTTATCAACTTGAAAATAAATGCATCGTGTTTTACGTTTTACTAAGATTGTACGAATCGCTTGTGGTTGGCGGTTCAGGTATCCACAACTGCAGTTGTCAATTACTGTGAGTAACATCAGTTGAGAAACACGGGCATCAATGATAGTAATAAGACAAAAATAATGATGGTGATGATGATACTAACGATGATGATGATAACAGTACTAAAGAAAAAGTAATACTAATAAAAAAGAAAAATATAAAAATAATAACAATAATAACGATAATGTTAACAATAATGATAAAAATAATAATAATAAAATAACAATAATGATAAAAATAATAATAATAAAATAACAATGATGATGATGGTGATAATAATAACATTAATTACACAACAATTGTTAATGATGATGCTGCGGCTGATAATAAGGACAATAATGATAATTATAATTAAAATACCAATGCTAATAACCGTAATAATGATAATAATGATGATAACGATAATAATAACGATGATGATGATGATGATAATGATAACGATAATGATAACGATGATGATGATACTATTAATAATGATAATAATGACAGCAATGATGGTAATAATAACAAAACAGAAATAGTAACAACAACAATAATAATAATAATGATAAATCAATAACAACAATATCAACAGCAACGATAATGATGATAGTTTAAAAATGATTATAATAATCATATAGTAGTGAAAATAACAATGATGATGATATTAACAATAATTATAACAAACCAATAATAATGATAATCAAAATAATAATAACAATAATAAGGATAAGGATAACAATAACACTAACATTAACAGTAATAAGAATAATTATGATAGTAATGATAATGATAATAATAATAATAATCATCATCATCATCATCATCATAATGATGATGATATTGTCATTAATAATAATAATAATAATAATAATAATAATAATAATAATAATAATAATAATAATAACAATATTAAATGATAATAACAATAACAATAGTAATAATAATGATGTTGATAATAACAATTATAACAGCAATATCAGTATTGATAACTAATGATACTGATGAAGATAATACCAGTAAGAATAGTTATCTAATAAAAGTATAGGCGATAACGGTGCTACTCAAGATGCTATCATTGCAATATTGATTACATCAAACTATCTATGTATACACACACACATACACGACCACAGAACCACAATAAGACCTGTAGCCACAAGAGCCGTTTCGCGAAGTCCGGGGAGAACCCTTAGGGCCTGGCGGGGCATTTAATATCCGGGGAGAATGAGCACCTCGCCAAAGCCTAGAGTATGTCCCTCGATGACTTGTTTTCCGAGGTTTACGTCCGCAAAGGCCAGGCTCTGTTGGGCGCGATGCTACAAGACGGACGCCATAGCTTCGCCGATGGAAGGCCGTCGTGTCCCCGCTGACCGCTCCCTCCTCCTTCACGCCTACGCTCCCCTCCGCCCTCCTTTCCCCTCTCCCCCGCCCCTTCCTTCGTGCAAGGGACGGCGACTCCGGGAGACCCTGGCCGTGCCCCTGCGCCCGCGTCGGCAGCGAGGACCGCTTGCAGATCAGGAATCACTGTAGCTAGGTCTGTCGGGGAAATGTCCTCACGAAGCCTTGTTTGCTCGGCGTTCGTCTGCGTTAATTTTAAGAATATATTACGAGACTGTCTTAACGGAATGTTGGATTGCATTCAGGTGAAATAAGTATTGTCGATTGATATTGTTTCTTGTAATTATTTGTATCAAGAAAAATAAAAATGAAACTGCTTAAGTCGGGAGTTTAAGAAAGGGGTCGCTTGTGTAAAAGATTGGGTACTACTGGTCTATATGGATGGCTATGTGTACATACGTAATCAATCAGAGATAAACATACATGCATACGTATATACATACAGAAAAACACATAAACACACAATATGTATATATATGCGTCTGTATGTACACACACACGCACATATATATATATATATATATATATATATATATATATATATATATATATATATATATATATTAATTAATATGAGTGTGTGTACCTTGTATGTAGAAATAATTCATCTGCCTATATATATTATTGCATGTATGTACATAATGACTTACTACATAAGCTTCCAAAATTATTTTGGGAGGCATTTCCAAATGAATTCCCGCCCAGAGAGCGTTCGAAGGATCGGCGCAGCACATCATGGAAGGCGATGTGGTTCTGGGCGAAGCACATGTGCAACCAGCTGGGAGACCGATCGAAGCGATAACCTTCCTAATGGCTCCATTTTTCTCCTTTGCCTCCACTTGCGTCGCCAATTTATTTTGGGTTGAAGCCTATCCGTCGCCTTCTGGCTTGGCTTCGGATTGGTGGCATTTCCATGGCCTCGGATCGGACGCGGAAACCGTGATGTAGACATAATAAACGACTTGACAAATTATACGTCAGATACAAAGACGATACCTTCCGAGAGAACAGTTGCGAATTGCAGAGCCTGCACCGGGCGGTCAGTTCTTAGTGCGCCTGGCTGCGGGCGCACCATCATCTGGCACCAGAGGATCCATTCAGTTTTTCTTCCCGCAGAAGAATATTTCATATAATTTGCATCATGATTTAGTATGCGTATTCCATAGCTAGATTACATATATGATATTTTATAATAAAAATAGCAATGCATCATATTTCATATCCGACACGGATCAGAGAAAACACGAGGACGAAACGCTGCAATAATGGCAGGATTTCTATTTCATAACAGTTCTTCTCAAGATATAACAAGCAGCAGAAGTACTGTCGAATACCAGTCGTTCATCCTACGAAGTGATGGGACGCCAGGTATAAAAGCGGGTTAGAGTTCTCCTCTTTCAGCCCACAAGAAGAGTCACATTTCTTGGATCAAACCATCAACGAACTCTTTCTTAGCGGTGTCGTCTGCCTCCCAACTTTCTTCTTGTTCTGTTCCTGCATGTTCATGTATTCTTTACGCACGCAAAATTTTCAACAGTCAGACAGGCGATCTTGGAGCCAAAGCGAGGATCGTTTGTTTGGGTTTGAACAGGAAACCAGAGGGCTGCGGCGGCCGTTCTTTTCGCCAGGGAGGCCACACGGGAAGGGTGGTTGCGTCACAACACGTGACATCGTGTTGTGATGGCCAAAACACACACACACACACAAAGAGAAAAAATATACATACATATACAATATACAGATAATCAGGTTGAAAGATATATATGTATATATGTGTATGGACTTATATATATATAATAATATTATATATACATATATAATATATACATATATATATATACTGTATATACACACGTATGTATATACACATACATATACATATATATAATCATATATATAATCTGTAATATATATATATATACATATATAAAATATATAAAATAACATTATATAAATGATATATAATATGAAAAAATATATATTTATGATAATCTATTACATGTATAATTACATGTATTATATATTCTATACATGAATATAATTTATAAATAATCATATATTATATATAGATTATAATATACATATACTATGCAATATATCATATATATATAAACCGTATATACATGTGTAATATATAATATATAATATAATATATTATATATTATATATATAATATATATATATATATATATATATATGTCGTGTGTTATGTGGTGTGTTGTGGGTGTGTGGTCATATAATATATATAATATATATAATACTTATTATTAATACTTATATATAAATAATATATCACTACACACACACACATGTCACACACACACACAACACACACAGTCACACAATCGCCTACACCATATATCTATATTACATATTATATAATATTACTATTCTAAATATATATTAATTAATATATATATTATATATATATATATAATATATACTACTTAATATAACTACTATATATCATATCATATATATCATATATCATCATATATAAATATATATACTTTCATATAGCTAATTATTATAAATATATATAACTCATAAATATATAAATACTTATTATAAATAATATATATCATATAATCACACTACCTATACTCCTACATCCACTACCTGTATTCAGATTAAATTATACTATTAATAACATTTTCATGATATCATTAAAATAATATATAATATACTAATCATATTAGATAATACTAATAGCTTAAAATACTAAATAAATATATATAATCTATTCATATTTTAATGTATATAATATCTAACATAAATAATATATATAGATAATATAAACATATCCACAATAATATTACTCTATACATAATACTATCCACCCTGATAACTGATATACAAATCATCTATGAATATTAACCTATAGATATATATAATATCTCATATATTATCAGATTGACTTATAACCCTCTAATATATAATACATAGGATATATATATAAATATATATATATCATATATATATATTGATATATAAATATATATGAATATTAAATATATATAATATATCTATAATATACATATATATATATACAATATTATGATATCGTAATACTTACATCATAATCAGTCATATATGTATATATACTGATATTTAAATATATAAACTATGATATATTACTACCTAATGATATATATACCTATACTATAATATCCTGCCCTCAACCCTATAATTATATTATATATATATCTATACCTATATTCTATATAATACCGTGATATGTATATACAATATCTATTATATATATAAGGTTATGTATACTTTACTAATATTATAACACTTATAATATAAGTTGGTATTAATATCATTTAAGTAATATAATAACTATATGATTATGATATATTATATATAGATATATATATATAGAATTTCTGTATATATGAAATAACTAATATTATAATATCCACTCCTATCATACTATTATATAAATTACTCATATTATATGTATACACAGACCACGACAACACACATCCACCTACCGCCTTCATCACAGTACAACATATATACTGTATCACTATAGACATATATTACATATATACATATACACATATAATATCCACTATAAAATACTATACATACACATATGTATACTATTAATATATACTATATATGTATATATATACATATATTAATATTAAAATATATTACTATTGTAATATAATTCATAGATATTATAATATATATACTACCTCATCACGCTTACTACATTAACACACACTACATATAACCCACAATATACAATCGTATATAATATACATACTCATAATATATATCTATATATATATATTAATCATTAATATATAACGTATATAATACGTATATATACGTAATATACACACATATTTACACACATAGTTATATATATATGACATTTAACTTATTATAATAAATATTATTATATTATATATATATAGCATAATACTTATAACATATACACACACACCACTACACACTACAATCTACACACACCACACACACACCACACATATATAATATTATCATAATATATATATATAAATATATACAGTATATACATTACATATCATATATAATAATTCATGCTATTATAATATACATAAATATATATATGCTCTATCTATAATTGCAATATACTATCTACATATAATATACATGAATATATATAACTACATACCCCATAATACACTATAATACTAATTACCATATATATATCATAATATTAACCTCTACTATACCATAATACATACATATACTAACTAACATAATATATATATTACATTATATTTAACATATATAATACATTTATACAATATCCACTACGTACATATAATATATAATACATAATTATTATACATATATATATACTATATATATATAGGTATTACTTAATATTATAATAACTCATATTATATTATATTATATATTATACTCACATCAACACTACACTACAATTCATACTCGTACACATCAATAAATAAATAAATATATATATATTATACCTTCCAATATTAATATATATATACCCCTAATATATATATAAATATACATATATATCTACTTATATATATATATATACAATATCTATATATACTTAACTATATATATATACCTATACTATTTATTACTTATATAGATAATATATATACTATATAATACTATATATATTATATACATAATATTAACTAATATATATAATAATCTATTAATATATATGATATAACTATATAATATATTCAAATACATTCATAGATATAACTTATTATATAACTAAATCTTACTACTATGTATATAACATATATGTATAAATACGTATGTATACTCATATTATCATATTAATATATGAAATGCTAAATGATAGATATTAATATATAAAAATACTATACCTATATATATAATATCACTACCAAGTATATACATTTAATATATACACGAGAGAGAGCGCAGAGAAGAGAGAGGTTATTGGAGATGAGAGAGAGTATGAGAAGGGTAGAGGACGAAGCGACAGAGAGAGAGAGAAGAGAGAGCAGAGTAGAGCAAGACGATATCTGATAGGTAGAGACAGACAGATGCTCAAATAGATAGGGAACTACAAAGACTTAATAAAAGTTGAGCCGGCCTCCCCTTGCCTCTCCTGGCGAAGCTCTGCGAAGGCGGTCTTCGCGACGTGTCCCTCGGTTCATCACGAAGGCTGCGCGTCGAACTTCTACTCAGCAAATCGTTCGAGTCACTTTCCCTCCGGCCTGGAAATGGGAGCCTCGTTTGTGTTTTATGGGTCATTATCAGCCGAGTAAAAACTTGATATTGGGTGTCGGGGCTGATAGGGATCTGGGCGCCGCGTGGGCCGCGCATGCTGCCCGCCCCGACGACCGCTGTTCGACGCCTCTTTACTCCTGCGACAGCGATAGGGCGCCCGCCATCTCTGATTATCAGGGGTAAACGGAGACATATAATATCTCTCGAAAATGCTAAACATTTTGATAAAGATGTCCTGGACACAAACCAGTTAGGTCGTAAAATGTATATTTTATGGATGTGATGTTTTTCAGTTTTATCGTGGAAATTAATCTTATTCACCCACACTGATGTGAGTTATGAATTAATTAATCCTATCATATACAAGATTGCTAGATGTTATCAAATGCAATGGTGAATCAGAAAATTGCTAGTAAAAATAGTGACGATCTTCCCAAATCAAATGATTTTCGTAACGGGCCCTGAACACCATTCTTCGAATGAAGCTCCCAAAAAACAGCATCATCGGGATCACTTCAAATATGAATCGTGAAAATCATGCAGGGTTGCGGTAATATTTTTGGGATATTTCGGGATGTAAAGGAATGAATTGAATTTCAGTTGCTTAAATGTATTCAGCTTGTGGCCAGCGTCCTTGGATGGCATTCGGTTCTTGGTGCGCTCAGCTGGGCGGTCGATAGTTCCCTTCTTGGATTCCATTTTCCAAACATATTAGTGGCAGTTTTATAATGTGAAGAAGTGGTACAAATTTTAAACGAATATTAGACATCTGTAACACGATTTAACGTAATATATTTATAATTCTAACAAGAAAAAAATAATCTTCCTTAGAAGTTGAAAAAATTACAATAGTGAATAACAATGGTAACTATTCTCATCTTTTCATTCCCACCCTTTCTGAACACCCTTGGAGTACTCAAAGTACTTAAGAAATATGGAGATGTGTCACATAACAGATGCGAGCGCAATAGCGGGAAGGATAACACGCAGGGAAACTCAGGGAAACACATCAAATATACATTTGGTTGCAGTACTGTACATATACATTACCCGTAAAATGTCCTCTTAACTAACTCATATGACTCGTATAATTCATTACTTTTCTTTCAACGCTTGATAGAAAATTAATTTGCTAGAATTATATCAATGTCTTTATATCAGACAAGGACATCTGATCACTGGTAGGCTTCATGTCAGCCAAATATGATCGGCCGCCCGTCGCGGCTCCGGACAACCCCTTTCAAACAGAGCAATAGAGGAAATTTCCTGAGGAAACACGCTTGTATTTGTGCTCCTATAATATATGACATAAAAAGGCAAGCAGTAAATCATCATGCAATATAAAGAAAACCACAAAGGTTTTAATTAAAATACAACTTGAGACAGAGGAAAAGAAAAATGAGTGGTCATTTGGGTCAAGCGAAAAGAGAAAGACAAACATTACAATACAGTTTCCTCACATCGAAAAGTTTCAAATAGTATTTAACTTTACATTGACTAAAATATAACGAAAAGCAAATAAATAGCATTACTGTGTGGACCCTATTTAGTATGAAATCTAATTTTGGAATAGAAAAATAAGCGCATCTGTTCTACTGACATGGCATATTGTCTCATTATTAAAAGATAATATCACAAAATGAATAAACAAAATTCAATCTCGTTATTTCGCATACGGTCTCCCTCTTCTTTTTCACTCGCTCCTATCCTTTCTTTTTCACCATTTCCTCCTTTACTCCCTCGTCTCCTCTCTCTCCCTCTCTTCTGTACCCTATCCTCAAATCGGTAATCAACTCTTTAGTAACATTGCATTTGCATCCAGTCAGAAAAGAATTCCCCCTCTTGCTCTCCCCAGAAGGGAGGCGGAGAGGAGAATCGAAAGGCAGGGAAGGGTCCTCGACCGTGTTTACAGGACGTGCTTATAATATGTGTCCACGGCGGGGCTTCAGTTAATTACCGGGAAACCCTCCCGACCGCCCGAGGCAGACGAGTAATTGTAACACTGTATGCATATTGAAAGACAAAGATGAAACCCGATGCGCCGACACGCGAAGCCGGGCGGGGCCGTCGGCGGGCGCGTGGCCGACGCAACGACGAGGGTATGGTGCCGGTCTGAAGGGGTCTGTCTGTGTGCCTCTCTCGTTGTCACTGTTTCAGTCAGTCTGTCTCTCTATCTATCTATATCTACCTGTCCATATTTCTCTATCTCTATCCGTATCCCCTTCTCATTCTATCCTTGTCTGGTCGCCTGTCCTTCTCTCCGTCGGCCTCTCTCTTAGTTTCTCTCTTTATCTCCCTCCATCAAGTGCGGTTTTCGTAAGAGTAGCATCTAGTAAACAGTTCAGAGATTTCGGAAATAATCGACGCCGCCCCAGCCCATCGCCCTCCCTCGCTCGCCCTTGAGCTCCGCACGGCGATGCTCGAGCGAGTCATCTTCGGAAATGAAGATAATCCCATCTTTACGAGACCAAAGCCTGGTTAGCACTCATTCCAATAAATGTTGGTACGAACTGGTTAAGGGACTTTATTGTTGTTTTAGACTAGACTATCGTTGCAAACCCATTAATTGCGGATTGAGGTACAAAGCTTTCTGGAGCAATAAAGGGCTATCTGCACATAACAGAAGCTCCCATTACCACAATGCAACGCATCGGGGAGATTACCAAGCCGCAGGCCTCCTCTTCGAATCCGTTCGTCCTGGGTTTTCTGTCTCTGTTTCTCTTCATTTATATTCCTTTCCTTGGAGTCCGAGCGTCCATTTGTCTGTGATGCACGCGATTCGTTAGCGTTCCCATAAGAGCATTAGGCTGGGAGCTTTTATCTTCGTGAATACGGCTGCAATAATCCGCTTCGTCAATATGTTTTCATACGAGTGTATCCACAACGCTAAACCCGATTAAAAAATTAAGCCATTCGATCCTATTACAAGATATCATTCTAGATTATATTTATTCATCGAAAAGTATCTGCCGCGTCAGCAGCATAGGTCATTAGCGGCGAATCATTCGAAGTGAGATCGTAAAAATTCCTCCTCCCGCCGAGTGGCGTTGCTCAGCCAATTTCTTGCCCCAACGGGCCATGGCCAGGACTGACGTAAAGCGGTAGGTTCGGGCCAGCTTCTTCTTCCCCGCGCCTGCCTAGGTCTCGAATAGGAGGGGACAAGCCCAAAAAGGCGCACTGCCAAATTGCGAGAGTGCCAGCAAACCTACCGTTGCGTCGCGTTTCACATGCGTGAAATTACGAACACTTTTACAGACGCTAAAATCAAAAGAACCTTATCAATACCTCAAGAAGTGAAGTCGACTTGGGTAAATATAGATGCACCAATAGCATATTACCTAATTCATCAAGGTAACTAGTGGTCAGCGGTTATGCGGAATTCAAAGTCGAGGATATCAAAAGCAAAATAGATGACTGGGTGAGAGCACTAGATCCCTTTCAGGCAAGATTTGACAGAGCCCCATGCAGCCTCTACACGCCCATGAAAGACACATAAGGGAATTACCATCACTCCCACAAGAACTGGCATCACAAATCCGGTGACGCGAGCACACAGAAAATATCTAAACTAAAACAAACACCAGCTTTCGACTCGTATTAGCGGTATGAAAGAAAGTGCATGGCGAGTTTGACGTTTCCTCCTAAATTACGAAAAAGAGCAAAGGCAGTATGAGCAACAGAAGCCGGTTGATAACTCCTCCAATCAACACCAAGGGCTGGGGTCCTGATAAGGGAATTCACCGATGATAGGCCTCTACGATACGGACACACACACGCACACTGTGAGAAGCGGATATGATATCGTTGTATTGATAACATGAAATAATTTGCAATATAAAGTAAAACGGTAGGAATTGTAACTATAAAAGACAGGAAATTGCCAGTTTATCCTTAAATGTAGATGGAATGATTGAGTCCTAAGCGAAGTGAAAAAATCTTGTAGTGTAATTTATACCATCGATTTTTGAGAGGTAAAGGACAGGGCCGCTATTTTTATATGTTTATTAATATGTTTTAATTTTTAAAGGTAAATCTTTATCGGATACTTTGATCATACGACATTATTACCTTTTATATATTTCAACTCCAATTTGTTTACTCCTTTTGTGTCAGCTATTTTATGTGACTAAACTAATGAACTCCTGCGAGCTGCTCATCCAATTCATTTAAATGTCGACGGTTAAATATAGATGCACGATTAATGAAACTCTTACATGAAAGATAATTAGTAATTATTCCAAATCCCACCTTCAAAATGAACACGTGAAATCACATACGAGTACAAGACACGAACGCGGACGCTGAGATTTTGTAAAACGTTAATTCCCCATACTGCATGTTGATAAGTAGATAATGGACTGAGTTTTTGTAATTTTAGACAGTAATGGTCGGAAAACCTTTATAAACACAATACCTCATTATGAAAACTATGTTAGCGAGTTGAAGGTACATACGCGCTTGTGATTTAAATATTTGGGTTGCAAACGTTTTGGAGCGTAATTCTCAACCCCCAGCATTAAGAATGAATAATGAATATATGTGGTACAGAAAACTACGAAGGGAAAGACACGAGTATGCCAAAGGCCTTTTCGTTTTATTGCTTCGTCAGGATGTACTACACAAGGGGTGCAGAGTGCCTTATATATGTGCAATAACTGTCAAGTCACATCGGCTTTAGATAGTTATGGTTGCCGGAAGGGTTTTTATGTTGTTCGTTGATTGTCTTAACACTGCTTCTGCTATCTCCCTTTCGCCATGGGCCAATCCTCAGGTGGCGATTGATACTTTCGGCTACTTTCAGAGGTGAGAGCCAGTGGCGACGGGAACAGTGAAGAAGGTCCCTAGAGGGCACTGCGTTCTGCCGATTCGCTGACCTTTGAGACCTCGCTCCGTTTCTCCTGTGCGCACTAAGTTGCTCCCGCCGCAAGACATACTGTAGACCTGGTTGAGAAGTCAGGTGCGCTCTGGCCTATTCTCTTCTCGCCGCGTCTTCTTCCCCGATGAGGAGGCGACCTTGAGCGTGTGATCCCCGGGGCTTCCAGGTACCCGGCGCCTTCGCCTTGCACCTCAGGTGGAGAGCAAGCCTTTTGTTTGGGCTCGAAGATGAGGTTATGAGCAAAGCCAACGCTCGGAAGATGGCTGGCGAGCGCCTCCATCTCATTGATGCACATTACTCGATTTCCTCAAGTAGCGCCTAGCACTGCGAGACTTACCGCCAAGACAGGATGTACTTTTAGGGAGATATAACTCTTTCACGTACTTATTCATAGACATCACGTACATACACACACACTTAGGTATAAGTACAAAAACGCTATAGCTTCGTGCTACGTACACTATAAAGCTCAATACTCCATTCTAATTGCTAATATTTCCGATTAAGAAGATCCTATACTCTCCATATTTCCGATCACTGACTCCGTGACAGAAAGCCGTAAGCAGTCGTGTGACTGGGGATTGGGACTCGCTGACGTTGCATGAGATTGGACAGCGGTTGGCGCTCAGAGACCATGAACAATAATTCGTTTGATTCGCAGTGTGCTGTATAACAATCCAGAATAAGACTGACAGGTATATCTGAGTGACCATGGGCTTTCGTGCTTGCTATTGTCACATGCAATACTTTTCATAACGACTCAGTATTTCCAATGCAATCTGACGTCTTGTTTTTAAATGATTGCCCGCCGTTGATTTGGTGTGGCACGTGGTTTGTAAGTTTTCGTAAGACTGGCACAATAAGTGCACACACAGTGGCACTCATTATTTCATGGGCACTTTTGCACCTGTCTCCGCGCCTCCCTCTCCTTTATTCAGAGCAGAAAATGCTCCCTTCCTCCTGCGTTTGTGGGAGACGCGCCGAATGGGACAGCGCGACAGATGCCAGTGCACCCCTTACAAAACTCCTCGCCCCTTTGAACTCCTCGTCCTCCCAGCCTCGATCCCTCAAGCACATCCACTCCACATTCTGCCCGGTGACACTCCGACGCCCTCCCCGTCCTCTCCCCGACTCCAACCCTTCGTAAAAGCGACCCTTAGCAACTCTCTGCCTCCCTTAGCGACCCCCTCCCGCCCCTCCGTTAACCCCCTTCGGCCTAAGCCTCCCTTCCCCTCGACCTCGCACCGGAAGCCCGCGCCCCTAATTGTGGTGCTCATAATTAAAGCTCCGTAAGCCCGGATCAGCGAGGATTAGTAACGTAAACCGTCCGGCCGAACGCTGGGGACGCGCTCAGGGCGTCCTCGAGGGCGGATGCCACGCCGGCACAGGCCCTCCTCAGACGGACTCCGAGGCATGGCCGCCCCCGCCACGCACAGGGGTGGAGGATCCCGCGGAGCGAGGCGCTGCTCAAAGGAGTCTCGAGGAGGGAGCGGCGGCGCGGAAGGGAAGAGGCCGGAGGAGCGAGGGAGCCGAGGGGGAGAAGAGGGCAGGGAGAGGAAGCCGCAGCGGGGAGGCGCCGAAAAAACCCTCCTCTTCTCCATGCTCCGCGGACACGGGCTGCGGATGGACTGATTGACGTGCGCATGGAAAGGGAGACAGAGTGAGAAATTTAAGGCAGACGCGTATTGTGTAGGTGCAACATATACATACATACCGACATATAAATATATAGTTTTCTCTTATGATTTTTTTTTTTTTTACAACGATACATTTACACACATTACATTACATATATACATTACATATATACATACATGCATATGCATATGCATATATATATATATATATATATATATATATATTATATATATATATATAGTATATATATGTATGTGTACACACATATAATAAATAACACACGCACGTCTATCTATCTCTATATCTATTCGTGCGCACGCATAAACACACACACACACACACACACACACACACACACACACACACACACACACACAAACAGTATATATATATGTATAATGTGTATACGTGTGTGTGTGTGTGTGTGAGCGTACATAATTATACACACATGCGTGTACGTGTATGTATAAGGACGTATACAAAATAACAATAATATTCATTATCATTAAAACAACAGAGTTGGTACATAATAATGCACAGGCGCAAAGAAATAACAGCAACAGTAACAAAAGCATGATTATTATTAAGGATAAACACAAGTCCGGCAGAAAATGCAACATGGCTGCAATACTCGTCGTGGATAGAAACTCTACCTTTATTACAGTGATCCTTCTGGTTACGCTAAGCGCTTACGGTTTATAATGAGACTCTCTCCCCCCCTCTCACTCTGTTTACTTCCCTATCTCATTTTTATTTCTTCTATATGTGTCTCTGTTGCTCCCATCTCCCATCTTTATTTGGCTCTGCTTCTGTTCGTCTGTCTCTCTCTCACCCTGTCTCTACCTCCCTTTCTCATTCTCATCACCTCTCTATCCATTTCTGCCCCCATCCCTCTTTTTTTCTCTGTCTGTGTCCTTGCCTCTCTCTCTCTCTTCCTCTGTTACCTCTGCCTCTCTACATATCCGCTCTCGCCCTGTCTACATATCTAACTGTCTGCCTCTACCTATACGTGCATGTAGGGGCGCGGGCCCTCTGCCGGCGTGTGAGGTACGCCTGCGTCCCCAGCCGTGAGGGTTGCCACTTTAATTTCTAGCTAAGCGTGAAATGGCTTTTATAATTGGTGGTTACTACGGCGCTGACATCTGTTGTCAGTTGCACGAAGACAAATGAATTTTTTCTTAAACATTCTACCTGTTCACAAACCGTTCCTACCTTAAGAATTTTTATAATTACAAATGGAGGCTTACCTCTATGAACACCATATTCATACGCATTTTGAATGAAAACAAAGCAAAACTAATCTTTATTCTCTGTCGCTTTTGATATACTTTCATCGACTCAAATATGCGTTTACCTCACTCCAAATATGTCATAGAAATGTTCGTCAGTGTAAATAATAAAATTAGCATGGAAATGAAGGCTATAAGATTAGTTAATTCCACATGGAAGCAGCGTGGCAATAATTAGTACTATTAATAATCGTAACATTGGCAACAATTTCAGTGACAGTAACCGAGAAAGCAATGCTGGTGATAACGATGATGATGATTATTATGAATCTACTACAACACCTACTTATATTACTTCATTTTCTATATCAGCTTCGTCTACAGCTATTACTGCAGCATAAAGCCGCCTCTCTTGATGTAGCATATGCCTGCTATGTTTTGTGGAATCCCGTTAGATTGCACAACTTTGCTACGCTTATTCAACTGCATTTCCTCTCTCAGTATTATATTTGCATTACACTGGAGGCTCGCCATCGGTGGTAAGCAGTAGTTCGGGGAGGGACAAGGTAAAACAATAATACACATTAACAAGTTATAATGACAATAAAAGGAAGAAAACATAATGTCACTAATATATGGCACCTACATTTGCCCACACAAATACGGGTATTACGAATACCTCAACTTGTAGTCATGTCAGAGGCACGGCGGGCATGAGGCTGGGCACGAGAGTAGACGTCAAAGAAAAAGACGACCCGACTTGCCACCTGGAGCGTCCTGCCTGCCGTCTCTCTCCCAAGTGCCAGCTCGCGGTGGCCGGCGCGAAGCTACGTTGCCACCACGACCGCAAACCATGCGAACGCGATGGTGGAGCACGCACACGCACATGCACACACATGTATTATACATATACATATATATATAATATATATATATATATATATATATATATATATATATATATATATATATATATATATTATATATATATATATATATATATATATATATATGCATATATACATACATATGTATCATATACAAATATATATATATATATTATATATATTATATATATATATATATATATATATATTCACACACACACATATATATGTGTGTGTGTGTGTGTGTGTGTGTGTGTGTGTGTGTGTGTGTGTGTGTGTGTGTGTGTGTGTGTGTGTGTGTGTGTGTGTGTATATAATATATATATTATATAATATATATATATATATATATATATATTATATATATATATATACGAACACGCACATATGTATATATATGTACACACATATATATTTTCGTAATCTATCTTTGTATCCGTTTATCTATTCCTTAATACATATATTGATAATGCCTCTGCTATTACATTTTAGCTTCAGTCCAGAGCAACTATTACATCTCTCTTATTATTTATTGCTGCTTCTCATTTCATGTGTGCAAAAGAACATTGATTAATACATAACATAATTATTCAACAAACATGATTCAACAAGAAAATACTAAGCAAACCTCAGAAACCAAGTAATTTCCCCATCAGAGACAGCCAAAGGCGCCTGTTGCTCAATCCTTGCCTGATGGCGTCCAATGTTTACTCATAATATAAATCTTTTCTGCTTGCAAAAGTCTGCAGGAACTTCTTGCCGGTCTGCGGTAGGGAAGCAGTTGGCGGGCGGCCATTAAGAACTAGACTAAAACATTATAAATCCCATGATCATCTTATGATAATAAGAATATGTTGCATAACAATAACAAAAGCAAAAGTTACATTAACAATAAAAGTGCCAAAAAAAAAAAACACAATGATAATAATTGTAACAATTATAGTAACAGTAATAGTGATAACAATAGTAATAGTAATACTTCTATTCACAATGCAAACAATGTACAAAGATCAGGGAATCATATCAAAAAAGACACTTAACAGTGAAATGGATACGATCGAATTAATAATACAATAGGTCAAATTTTCTAAGAAAGGTTCGTGCATTACAATTTCCATCGAAAATTAATGACTGGTTAAATCGATGGTAAAATTTATAGATTCGCAGATACCAGGCGCGATTGTAGCCGATGATGTATTCGAGGGAAATCGAGATCAGAATAAAGGCTTCAGGCCTTGAGGGAAACCATGAGCCAAATCGACTCCATGAGCCACTGGCTCCTCAGGTTCAAAATTGAGTGTCAGACACGAAATAGATGAATGACAAGATCCTACCTGACAGCGGCTTAACATAACCCCTTGCAACCTATACACCTTTCAACCATGGATTCAAACATGGTGGACCTTCCTGATTAGGTCAGTCCCTGACATCGAAGAGGTTCCAACCGCTAGATGGACCGTAAGGGATGTGTTTATCTAGGATTTCACGCACACACTAAAATCAGAAGTATAACGCGCCTGAAACAGGCAAAACAGGTTACCGAAAGAGGAACAACTGAAGACTAGTGCGCCTCAATCTGTGTCTGGAATTACGACAGAAGGCTAAGGCTGCACAAGAAGCAGGAACATCAACACCAGTACCTGTCGAGACCAAGGGCTTCACTCATTAAAAAAAAAAAAAAAAAAAAAAAAAAAAAAAAAAAAAAATCATGATGTTATATTGCCCTACAGTATGATTGGCCTATGGAAGGCTTACCAAGACCGAGCTCATGCAGATCTTCCGATGATGCTGGCCACGCAGTAAAGTGCAAAAGTAAAGACTCTGTTTGTGCTTGACATGATGAAGGGCAACAGGTAACAGCCAAAATGTAGCAATAAATTCCTCATGGCATTAAGGTAGAGCCCACGTTTTTGCCGGAGAGCCTCTTCGAAGCTGTGGCTCCGTGCCCTCGAGGCTTGAAATCAGCAGATCATAAGGTAGCTGAAGATGAGAAAAGTAAAGCGTGATCAGAAAGAAACAAAGAAAAACATAGATTAAGTTTCATACTATTGTTTTTACAACTTTAAGAGCAATGGGCCCTCAGTCCAGAGAGAGAGAGTCAAAGTCAAAACACTTTATTCCATTAATTACAATGATTATTCTGAGAGAGAGAGAGAGAGAGAGAGAGAGAGAGAGAGAGAGAGAGAGAGAGAGAGAGAGAGAGAGAGAGAGAGAGAGAGAGAGAGAGAGAGAGAGAGAGAAACGTCAACCATCTACTAGCTCAGATTTGGTGTCGCCCGCCGTCCGTGCCTCCGCCCTGGTCTCCTGTGTCTGGGAGGAGCCCGATCGCCTGGCCTCGTGCCTATGAGCAAGCGATCGCCGAGTCGCTTAAAACCTCAGTGAGTAGCGGACGGCCGAATACAAGGCGCATGGTCCGTGCATCTAGGTTAATGGGTGGGCGTGGGCGTGGCTGGGGGGGGGGGGCTGGAGGAGTTTACTTCATTGCAAAGTAACAACAGCAGCGCCTGTTATATAATTGTAATGATCTATTAGCATTGCAGATGATGATTATTTCACTTCTGCTGCTGCTGCTGATATTGACATTGGTAATGATAATGATAACAATGATACTCATGATAATAATGATATTGATAATGATAATCACGGAGGTAATAATAATGATAATAATAATTATAATCGTAATAAAGAAGAAATAGGGATTATAATAA
>NW_020870926.1:345270-352770 GCF_003789085.1 Penaeus vannamei
TTCTCAATAATCACTTAGAAAACTAATGTTCATTAGATATTTTAATCTGAAACATTGCAGAGAATTCTATGTATTCACTGGAACACATATATCACTGAAACCTAATCACTCTACCATTATTTTAGGACAAGAGGCACTAGAACAGAATTATTGCATCTATATAAATCAAAGCCGTTGGCGGAAGCGCGGCCGAAATGTCTGTCCATTTAGGTTGGAGCAGATCGTGCGCGGACATGACGGAGCGTCCGGGCGCAGCTCACACGAGAGCCTTTCGCTCCTCTGTAGATCTTTTATTCTGCATCTCTAATTTGATACCGTCATTATCGTTATTGCTAACATCATTATCATTATCATAATTATCATCATCCCCATCATCATCATTATAATCATTTATCATCATCGTCTTTATAATTATTTATCATCATCTTCGTTAGTATAAGCATTATCTATCATCATTTTCATTATATACTATTACTATTATTATCATTGACATTTCCCGGTCTCCTGCGGCGTGAAGGGCGCTCTATAAGGAAGGGCACGAGAGTTGTGAGGAAAGAGGAGCCTTGGCAGAAGAGCACTGAAGAGGCGGAACTTTTCGTGGGGCGAAAAGGGTCTCCTTAGACACCAAGTGCAGATCTGAGAGAAAAGTTATGTATCCCCAGAGTGGATGGCACAGTGTCACCTCGGTTGTAATGTAGAGGATAAAAGATTGGTATAGTAATGAATACTAAAAACATTTAATCAAAATGTAGAGCTTCAGATACTACTTAGACATACTGTGGAAGAAACAAGTGTGATATAAGAATGATGATATATTGGTAACGATAGCAAAGGTTTCGTTTATAATGAAAATGTGGTTATTATGTAAATAATTATAGATAAAAGTACTATCAATGATAATGGCAATATCTATTTGATGGTGGTAATAATCTGTTACTGCTGATAACATCATGGTCATGACCTACCATGTAGAATGTTAAGATTCCTCCATTATGATACACCATGCACCTCACCGTGGACTGCGAGCCATCAAGGACATCAGCGCATCGCGACAGCCAATGGCAAGGGACAAGCAGATAACTGTGTTGAGTGCCCGTGCACGTCAATGTTCGTGGGACTGAACGAAAAACTTGGCAGCTACACAACCCTGTGACGTTAGTGTCGCTCTCCAATACACTTACATGAAACCTTGCAATAACGATACGTTTGAGGCACATCATCGGTCTTCCCCCAACTTCCTGACAGACCGCGGGCACTGAAGTCCCTCCTCGAGAGAGGCGCCAGGAGCCAGCAGCGGCCCAAAGGACCCGAGAGAAACTAATATTTGAATAACAGATGAATTGCAAAATTCAGGAATTCCCCTATAGACGGAAGGCAGAACACAGCCTTCCACTGCCTAACCGATTGGAAAAGTATTCCAGATTTATGTAAAAATGAACGTGTATTTAGAGCAATTAACGCTATTGCGACAGCGAATAACTTTTCTCATTAATTTGGAATATCAAACAATTCATTACAGTGCTTAGTCTTTACCTGCTCCCTAGTGAAAGAACGGTATTATTCTCTTTTGTATTGAAATATCAAATATACAAAAATGCTAATATTTCAACATGGAATTCAGTAACATAACATAAATATTATTATTACCAATATTGTTGGTGTGTTATTATCACTAGCAGTAGTAGCAGTAGTACTTTTTCACTATCATTAGTGTTATTATTATCAGTAGTAGCAGCAACTGTATCATTATTATTATTACTGTTGTTGTTATCTTCATCATAATTATTGTTATCATTATCACTATCAATTATCCATTATTATTGTTACTACTATTATAATAATTACACACACACACACACACACACACACACACACACACACACACACACACACACACACATATATATATATATATATATATATATATATATATATATATATATATAACAAACAGTGACAAATAACAATAACCACAATAGGAAATGAAAATAAATCGTTACGTTTTGAACTCTTCACGTTCCTATATAGATGAATATTATTCATTATTATTGCGCTTATTATAGTAATATTGGTACTATTATCATTATATATATAATATATATATAATATATATATATATATATATATATATATATATATATATATATACATACATATACATCATATATATATATATATATATATATATATATATATATATACATATATACACTATATATATATTATATATATATATATATATATACTATATACTTATATACATATATATATATATATATATATATATATATATATATATATACTTATATACTATATATATATATATATATATATATATATATATATATATATATACACACGCACACACATATATGTATATATAAGTATACATACATACATACATACATACATACATACATACATACATACATATATATATATATATATATATATATATATATATATATATATATATATATATATATATGAATATAAACCAATCATATAACTACAGCAAGTAACATCCAGGCGCGTAAGTCATATTATGAAGCCTAACTTTAACCAATAAAATTACGCTTCCGAATACTTCATTTTATAACAATAAATTCAGATTTTAATCATGTAACTCCGGTTCGCTTGGGATTAAACAGCATTATTGGGCCATTAGTGTAATATGCTCCCGGTACAACAAAATTCATAAATCGTTTTAAACTCACTCGCCCTGATACGCAATTGCTCTGCGTGATTTAATTTATCACGTCCCCACTATGGAGATATTTCGCTGCCGTTGTCGGCCTCGGCTCCTCGACTTTTCATCTTTATTCATTATTATTTTTTTACTCCCTTTCCTATTCACGTATTGGTCCATTCTCCCGTTTCTTAAACTTTCGCGTTTGTCTTCTAATACCTGTTGAGGCGAAAAATATTGATCGTTATCAGGTATGATATATTATTAATAATTATGGTTATCAATTTTCAGTATTAACCATTATCAACCTATAGATAACAAATACATACATTATGAGAGAGAGAGAGAGAGAGAGAGAGAGAGAGAGAGAGAGAGAGAGAGAGAGAGAGAGAGAGAGAGAGAGAGAGAGAGATGCAAAGCAGAAGCACACATGCAAGAAGAGGACCAAGCGAGATGTAAATCCAAGATGCTCTCTTCTTTGGCGCCATCTTTCTCGCGAACGAATTATTTCCTTGCGAACTCCATCACTGTCTCAACCGCCTTCAAATATAACTCTGACGACTTCTAACGTCTTTTTCTTCGAGACAGCATTCCATCGCCCTCATTCCACATGTCTTTGGTACTTCCGTAAACATTTGCCTCTCTCACTATCGGCCAAACTGCCCGGTTAACCGTTAACTGTATCTTGTAATTTCTCTTTTGCCAATACGGGTCCAATTTCCTTTACAGCCCCGACGCAGGAACCCACAACAATTAGCGGGATTGTGTGTGCTATTGGACTTACAAAGCATTCAATAAGACCGCGCCACAGATTCTCGAAAAGTTCCTCGATTGCTTGCTTAGTCCACAGGCTCTCGCTTCGCTCTTCTGAAACCGTCCCAATTTCTCTCTCAAATTTCTGGTCTTCCTTTATCTGTCTCTTTGGCCGTCTCCGTTTCTCTCTTTTCCACACTTTATTTTTGCACGGTAGTCTGTGTGTGTCTCTCTCTAATAATGATATGGGTATGAATAACACTACTTATAACAAAAACAATAATTCTACCGTTAGTAGCAGATTTGATTATGCGCACACACACATATATATACATATATATAAACATACACATTCTCTCTCTCTCTCTCTCATATATATATATATATATATATATATATATATATATATATAATATAGATAGATAGATAGATACACACAAACACCAACCCACCCCGATACATATTCTCTCTCTCTTATAAAAAAAAAAAAATAAATAAATAAATATATATATAATATACATATATACATAATATATAATTATATACATACATACACACACACATAAACATATATCTATACATATACATATATGTATATAGATATATGTGTATCTATGCATACATACACATACACACATGCATACACACACCACACACACACATATATATATATATATATATATATATATATATATAATATATATATATATATATATTGTGTGTGTGTGTGTGTGTGTGTGTGTGTGTGTGTGTGTGTGTGTGTGTGTGTGTGTGTGTGTGTGTGTGTGTGTGTGTGTGTGTGTGTGCGTGCGTGTGCATATATACAGATTTCTATATTTATATTATATATAGATATATATCCATCCATCTATAAATATAAATGACCATCCTGCCAACCAAGACCTGACTAAACTGAACTCCAATCCCTCCTCGCGGATGACTACAGTCCGCTCACTGGGTGGATGGATCATAGATCATGTTGGAGTTCGTGAACGCTGAACTGAGCATTTTGAGCAACTGTATCAGGTAGACCCTCAACAGCTGATATGAACGCAAGCGATTTCAAAATCCCTGTGCCGAAACCACTCATCAGTAAAGATCCTCCTACCCTGACGAAGGTTAAGGAGCCGATCTCTAAGCTGAAGGGTGGGGAAGCTGCAGGCTTATGTAATATCCCTGCTTAACTACAAAACTCTGGGGGCGAGCCCATGATATAAGGCTTGCGGACTGTCCTGGCAACCATCTGGCAGTCCAGTTTCATTCTCCCTGACCTGTTGAGGGGCGTGGTCATCCCTCTTTGGAAAGGGAAAGGGGATCGTTGGGACTTGCAACTACCATCGTATCACATTGCTCAATATGCCAGTCAAGGTTTTAGCCCGCGTTCTTCTGAAACGGATCTGCAACCACCTACTAAGGCATCAACGACTGGAACAGTCGACCTCAAGAAGGCGTTTGACTCGGTGCATTGAGAATTGCCATAGGAGATCCTGAGACATAGGGCAATGTCTTCACAGATTATTGGTTTAATAGCAAGCATAAATACTGGTACTGAAAGTGTTGTAAAGTGGTATGGGCCTGTCGAGTTTCTTTCCTTATTACTCAAGAGTGAGGCAAGTCCTTGCACCAACACTTTTCAACACTTGCAGGGGTAGAGTTACAGTACTGTTCAAAATTAGTCTGGAATAACACTGGGCAGTATCAAGGTCATGGACCTTGGGCCGGATTTTCGAAAAAGCCTTAAAGTTAAGGCGCACTGGAGACCTTAACTGTCCTGCTGAATTTCCCCTATATAAGTGCGAAGTGTTGATTTCCTGCCCACCGTAAAGCGTTGAAGGCTGCTCTCCGCCTGCCTTAACTCGCACCAATATGGCGGTTTCCTTGCTCAAAGTATGTGTATGTAAGATCGCTCGGCCGTAAGTTAAGGCGCCTTAACACGTTTGGGAATCTGGTCCCTTGACTTTGCCGACGATGTTGCTATCCTATCTGTTTCTGGGATCTCTGGTAGCAGCTCTTGACCCTGGGTTTAAAGGGCTCCTGGACCAAGACCAAGATCCAGGATTTTTGGGGCTTGTTAGGAGAATCTGTTCAGTCAATACAGGCTTACAGCGAAGACATTAAAGTCATAGTGAGCTTTACCTATCTTGGTCTATGGGCTGTCAGACCAGGAAGTCAGTTGACAGATTGGTCTGGCAGCGAGAACCATAACCTCGGTCAACAAGAGTATTTGTAAGTGCTGGCACCTATGCAGAAGGACTAAGTTACATGTCTTCAAGGCCTCGACACTGCTAGTGGAAGTGAAACCTGGGTGCTATCTAGTGCCTTGGAGTCACGTCTCGAAGACTTGTAACAAGCACCTATGCTAGATCATGGGGTACAGTTGGCAGTACCATGTATCCAACCGACGACTACACAGTAATACTGGCATAGAACCTGTTACATAATCTGCGAACACCAACTAACCTTATGTGGGCACCTAACTAGTTTCACTGTGGATGACACTGCCCACCAGGTTGTCTCTTTACGAATCAATCCTGTGTGGAGGATGCCCTTGGGACAACAGAGGAAGTCGTGGCTTGGGCACCTCAACCAGCCCTGTCGTGAAGAGCTAGAGATTGGCTGAGGACCTGCTTGTCGACTCGCCATGAGGGATCCCCGTGGCTGGAAGTGAGGGGCGGATGCGGCTATGCACCCCCGCATATATTCATATCTATATATATGATATATATATATATATATATATATATATATATATATATATATACCCGTGGTGTGAATATATATATATAATATATATATGTATATAATATATATAATATATATATATATTCTATATATATATATATATGGTATGTATAATTATATTATATATGTATATATTTATATGTTGTGTTTTTATATATATTATATGTATTATGTTGTATATATAAGTGTGTGTGTACATATTAGTTATATATGTGTGTGTGTTGTGATAGTGTTATGGTAATAGTTAGTAGTTATATCTGTATATATATATATATATTATTATAATATATATCTATAATATATCTTAATATAATTATATACTATATATAATATAATGATATATAATTATTATATAATAATAGGTATGTGTATATATATATATATATATATATATATAGTATATATATATATATACATATATATATATAGCTATACATATGTGGTGTATGTGTGAGTGTTGTCATAGGCTTGCATAGTGTATATGGGTTGTGATATATATAAATATATATATGGGCTATCATACATACTGTATGTGTGTGCGTAGTGTGATGATGGGTTGTTTGAATTACTGGTGGCGTATTGATACACTGATGTGGATGCACACTTTTATTAATAACACACGATGTGAGAAGACTACGATATACCGGCGGTCAGTGCTGTGTGTAGGAGCATCAACGCCCTGCGAGGGCAGGCTCGCAGTGGGTCAACTCAGGTCAGCTTGGCCTGGGGGACGCCTAGAGTCTATATCTTAGTGTGGGCCTTTAGCGCTTCAAGGGAGGAACTTTCAGGGGGACCCATGCCTCCCAGCCACATGTATAACACGTGGAATTGTCTATTTTATAGTATACTATATCGCTCGGCCACCTACTCTCGCCACGTCTTTGTGGCGTCATCGAATTACTTTAAGGGTGACCTATCATCGTACCCCATCTGCTGGTCATCACGATCTGTTCGTCCTCGTGCATCTCCTCGTCCTCGGCCTCTTCAGCTTGGTCCTTGGTGCATCCATCTGTCATTGACCTGCAGTCGCGAGTCCAGGTCCTTTGGCCTGCAGTGATCTTCTGGTGATGTCTGAGTCACGGCATTGCAAGGCGATCGTGCTGCAGTTAGATCTCCTTTGATGCCGTGTCGGATATACAGGGGCCACTTTATGCCTTCAGAACCAGATCATACACGGAAGGGCCAAGATAGTAAGAGAAAAAGAAAAACAACAGAAAAGGAGGTATGTTAAGCAAGTGCTGCAAGCCGATATTTTTATGCTAATTTGCAGTTTTTAATGTATTTCATTTATTTTCGTTTTTTTTCACTTTTGTATT
>NW_020870926.1:360270-362770 GCF_003789085.1 Penaeus vannamei
CGCGACTCGCTTCGGGCCAGACACGGACCGCACGGGCGAGAGACCGCTGCCGAGGGAGCGGCCCTGCGCGCGCCCACACACGCACTCACCCACCCGCGCACGAACGCAGACACACGCACGCATATACAAACACACAATACACAGGCACACACGCACATGCCCGAAGCAACTACACGGGCGCCACAACCGCAAAGTCAAGAACCGGACGCGGCGAGGAGTAATCTCTCCGGCTAGGTCTAAACTCACCGTACGACAATTAATCAATCAAGTCAGCAGATTTAATTTATTCCATCAGCCCCCCGCGGCCATCGCCATTTGCGTAATTCCAATCTTTGATTCTTACGCTCTCGAACGCTTATGTCTCGAGTCAAGGTCGAGGTTCAGCCAAGGATTCCTTTCGTTGTTCAGCGCCCTCTCCCCTCAGCTGCCTCACACGCCCCTCTCTTCTTCTCTGATTAGTCACGTGGCATCAATTCTGGCGTTCGTTGATCGTCTTCCATTCCTTCAACACAAGAACAGCTGAAGATGGCGGCCGCCCTCCGTCGTCCTCGCGTCCTTTCCCGCGAATGCCTTGATGGGCGCGATCGCGAGGACGCTGTCCTGCCGCGCCCGTTCTCGGCCGATCTTCCCTTTTACATTTCCGTCGAGACTGGATCCCTCCCTTGCCCCCCACCCCCTCTCCTGATCGTGATGCCCCCTTACCCACTCCCCTAGTCCTGGTCGTTCTGCCCCTGCCCCCTCTCCTTCCCCAGTGGCTCTGCACCCCCCCTGTTTTCTTCCCTCGACCCCCTCCGCCCCCCTAACCGCCTCCCTGGGAGGGCCTCCCATCGCTCTCGGGATTTCTCCAAGAAATAATTGTCTTCTGACAAAGCCTTAATGCTATTTATCCGATTTGGAGAAAATGTTGAAGTTGTCTTTCGGAGGAATTCGCTGAGACAGAGAGAGAGCGTTTACCGCTGCGTCGAGTGGGCGGAAGTACATTGAAATATCATCCTAATTAATATCGCGATTACTGTTGTATGTTATTATATTCTTAAAATCATGATGGTTAACATTATCTACACGCTTGTTTTAGTATTACTCTCATGCTGAGCATCTTCTTTTCTATCTTATTTCTCGCTGTTATTTTCACTATTGATCAGTCACTGCATCGTCAGTTGTGAAAGCCACCGCTGCCCTCGCCGCCACCATCACAGTCATCCATATAATCATATTTAGCAATAAATATTGTACTTCAGACTCGCGATAATTCCGAAAAGAGGTTCACTGGAAAGAAATTCGCAGTAAAGGATTTGCTTACTCATTAGCATATGCCATCACTAATACTACAAAACATTGCTTTAAAATAATTTCCCAGAAACTTCGTGAATTGGGATCACCGGATGCAGATTCCTCTAAGAAAATCGTCTTTTTCGCTTTGGTTCTCGGCTCTCCGCTATTTACATTGGGAAAGTCGATTTGATTTGGCGATTTCCCTTTATTTACAAGCTCGCAGCAGGTCCCCCTCGATCGGCCCGGCGGCGCCGACTCGAAAATCCGTCGTAATTGAGGACTCACGACAGGAGCGTGGGCGGGCTCGGGGTACGATCTGTCCGACGAGCCGATATGAATCTAATGAATAAATAATGTTTCCTGTTCGGGATGTTATTCGAAGATGAATAAGTAAGTGGGTCAGGATCACCCAGGGAGGCGGCTCGCGAGGAGCCAAGGTGTGGTAGACATGTTGGCAACGCTTATTTGAAGACGAAACTTATTGGCGAAGTTTGGCGCGAGCTGGCAAAGGAGATAAGTTATACACAAGTAAAACCGGAGTTATATTCACTTACAATGGGATGTTGTGAATATAATACATGTATTACAATGCGGAAACTTTAGCGCTGCCGCAGAGCACTGTGGATTTGTTTATACGCCGCAGAGCCCTTATACAACGCAGCCATCTGGTAATAGATTTGCACACATGGCAAAATCGATCCACTAAAAAAGGCCTTGAACAAAGTCGCTCCTCCCGCTCCAGCTCATGACGAGGCGATCGGCGCGCAGGGGACACCTGCCGCACGTCAGGCGATTAAGCCGAGTCCTGTAATGGCTGTTACCGAGGGAGCCAAGGACTCCTCTTGAGGTAAGGACGTGTCTAGGGAAATGTCCGCGGCGGTGATTAATGGAGGCCCGGCCGTGCGGGCGCTGCTTGAGCGGCGGGAGGGGGGGGGGGGCAGGTGCCGCTTGTATGTTCGCTTCGCTGGGATCGACGAGCCTTTTTGGTCCTGCCTCTATCACGCACATATCAAAACTGCCTTTTGTGCGCACGGGTCTGGAGGGTTTCACTTCTTCCACATCGCCATCAGTCATAAATCAAAAGAGGAAACTTACTGTTCAATTTGACTTGTGTAGCATTTTCAGTTTTGATTCGCCCTGTTGAAATTACGAGCTTTATGCATTATGTTAATCATAATTCAAGTGAGATTATAATAACTGAATTAAGACGATTACATTATTTATAACA
>NW_020870926.1:367770-370270 GCF_003789085.1 Penaeus vannamei
CTTTAAGACGCAAATTCAGGAGCCAAGCTTCTGCCGAGAGGGGGTGGCGGTCGCTCCATGCATTCATGTCATTGCATGACTCCGAGCATGCGACGGCGGGAGCAGTACGTGCCGAATTCCCAAGAGAAGATAAAAAGGAAATTATATATCAAAGATATATAAATTCTTGATGTGAAAATTCTTTTATAATTGACTCCCAGTCTTTTAATCCTCGTGTAACCCTACAGCATTGAAGGACAACTGTAACTATGTACTGTATTTGTACCTCTATCTCCATCTATGGCCATTTATGTCTTTTTTGTCTGTCTATCTGATAGTAAATATTAACGAGCAACATTAATTTAGAGTCAAAGCAAGAAATGCTTCTTCTTTATTCATATGTCATCGTTTAGTATTAATAAAACTTCGTGTGGAACACGCGAAAACCCCGCAATATCTTATCTATCTGGGATAAATCATAAAGAAAAAGAGCGTAGACTTGGTATCTGTTTCATCCATATGACAGTGAAGAAATATTTATATAAAGCTTGTACAACAATGACAAAGTAAAGCAGGCCTTGGGCAATTTCCCATATAGTTGAAGAAACGGAAACAGTGTGGCATCTGCTCCCCGTCGGCGCCAGACTGAGAAGACAGAGAGGAGACGAGCGTGTTCTCGGAACCTCGAAATCCCTTTTCCGATTGGAAGGAAACAAATCCGGCAATTTTCTCTTCCTCGAACGAACGTTCACCGCAAGATCGTATTGCGAAACTATCGCGTTCGGCCTATCGGGGACTTCCAAAGGGGAAACGTTCGAAGAGAAACTCTGAAGGGAAAACGTTTAAAGGGAACCTCGTTATAAGAGAAACCTGTATAGTGAAAACGTTACAAAAAAGAGCGTTTAAAGGGAAGTGTTCTAAAGATTCTTTTAAGAGGGAAACGCCTTGAAACCTTTAATAAGGAAAAATGTTAAAGGAAACCCCCAAAGGAGAAACATCTGAAAGGGATTCCCTATGAAAACGCATTAAAGAGAACCCCTAAAAAAAAAGTTCTTGAAGGACGCTTAAGAGAGAAAACAAACCTTCCTAAGCGCACATGCACCAACCTTCCTAAAGGGAACACTATAGAGAAAGGTTCCAAAGGTACCCCCCCCCCCCCGATACGAGAGGTCCATCAAGTCCGCGAAGCATTTGTCGTCCCAGGTGCCACGTGTCCTGCGGGCCGCTGTATTTCCCAGCGGCGCTCCGGGAATTGTTGTAGGTTTTAACGTTTCGGATTCAGGACGGATACTTCACCATAGATTTTGCTTTATGTGCAGATATATTCACGGAGAGCTGCTATTGGCGTGAAATGTGCTGAAAATATTAGCACTGCGAAGTATTTTAACACTATTAGTGAAACTGGCCATGTGAATCCATCAATCTACTTAGCATGCACGTATAATATATATATATATATATATATATATATATATATATATATAATATTATATATATACATTATACATACATATACATACATACATACATACATACATACATACATACATACACATACATACACACACATACATACATAATATAATATATATAATATATATATATATATATATATATATATATATATAATATATAATACACACACACATACACACACACACACACACACACCACATATATATATATATACAAACATACATACATACACACACACACAACAACACACACATACACATATATATATATATATATATATATATATATATATATATACACATACATACATACATATGTATGTGTGTACACACACAACACACACCACACACACACACACACACACACCACACACACACACACATATATATATAAGTGCTAGGACGGTGCCTTCTTTCGAAGAGCGTTTATTTGGCAGCGGGACTCGAACCCGTTCGCAAAGCGTCCTCTTCCCTAGGCCTCAAAACATTTAGTAATGTGTGTATGACTAAATATAAATGAATGTGAACCTACAGCAATGAACGCGCAACGCAAATGACTGACCTGCACTGAACGAAGCAGCCGTCCTCCAGGACTTCCGAGTACCCCCCCCCCTGGCATTGGCGGCGAGGTCCTTCGTTCACGTCCAGTACCGCCCAGGCCACGTCCAGGCCGTCCACCCGCCGCCCGCGTCGCATTTGGGTTATTTGTGGGCGTCATAAAGCGATGAAGAACGAGAACGCGCGGCGTGTTCAGCAGTTCTGTATGCAAATTAGGGGTATATTTTCGGAAGCCTGAATGGGAATTTGAACTCAGGCATCATAATGCGCGGCGTATTTTTCATTTCAAATGAAAGAAAGATGCAAATCCTCTTCTGAAATTGATGAAAATCGTTGCCGAAGTTAATTTCAATATCTGGCCGTCGATTGGCCTGGCCGCCTGCACTGGCCAGCCCGCGTTTGGGCCCCGGAAGTAGCTGCAGGTACGGCCTGCGCCCTTGGAGGTGGTCGCGGGAAGCGTCTACTTGCATGCACGGGACTTATACTGC
>NW_020870926.1:417770-425270 GCF_003789085.1 Penaeus vannamei
GATGCAGAATGCATGTATATTTCATATATATTTCATTCGACAGTATCTGTTTTCACCGCGCTGCCGCGACTGCAAGACTGTAAAACCAGACTAAGAGCGCGCCCTCATTCCCGTACGCGAATCCCAGCCAACAAAATTAAAATCCAAGAGGAAGCCTTTGATGGGAGTTAATTACTGCTTACAAAGGCGAGATCTGCGCACGCCCTTGTTGCGGCCGTTCCATTTGCTGCGGCGCGAGGGCCTCTCCTCGGCGGGCTCTCTCCTGCTGCTGTGAGTGTGGCAAGCATCTATGCAGCTCAGAGGCTAGGAGGCAGGATTTTCATGGGGGTCATGAAAGAAGTGAATGAAGAACTTGAAGTAAAATATCAGGTTTTCAATTATATATATACATATATATTCTTACACACACATGTATTTAGATAAAAAGATAGATATAGATAAATAGGGAGATGTGTAGATGAATTATATATAAACTGAAAAATAAACAGACCTTTGACGGATTTTTTTTTTTCACTTTACATAATATCACCCCAGCCTGAATACTTCAGGCCTTCCTTCGTGCAAAATGCAAGGGTGGCGCAAGCAGCAGCACGCTTTTCTAAACTGCTCTCCCGAATTCTGCTGTTCCATACGCCCACGTGGGAAAACGGCTGGCCCGGCGACCGTTATCTGGTCTGCCACCTGCCAAGTGCTAGCCTGCCGCCTGTCAGATGGAGGGGCGGTAATGGAAGCATAAAAATCTACTGTAAATGTTGCGTTTCAATTCTTTACGTGTCTGTCCGCCTGTCCAGCTTTGCAGCCTTGGTGATTATTTGAAGAGCTGAAATTCAGTTGGCGATTTCGGAAAACACGCTGACCAGAAAAATCTTGAGAAATGGTGATGGTGATGATAGAAAAATCCGGCGGTCATAACTCATAATACCTTGTGTTTAGTCACAGAAATACCCGACCCAGGGCATTTAAGTAAACAGCAGGCAGAAATAAACTCTTGAATTCAATTATAAACTGTCACCTTAAAGCACTTTTCCCAGTCACCGTTAACAAATACCGTAAACATACAAGTAACGTGAGTCCATTAAATGCTCCTTAATAACAGGTAATGATATGTAAATAACTCAAGCTATGGAATCGCCCCAGGTTTTTTCTGCTGGAGACATGGCTCCTGATGCCTTCATCACTTATCACGGAATAATAACAGGTGAGGATAATAGCTTCTTCACTTTCCCTTCGCGCACCGCCAAGTGTACACCCAATACTGTATTCTCACCCTGAGGAATGGTGGGGAGGTTCTGTGCAATGTTTATAAAGTAAATGTTACGTGGAATGAAGGTCGCATCGCTTCAGTTCATTTATTTTCTAAACGTTTAACGCTGAAGTATTGAAGATATCTTAAGCCTATAATACATTACATAAAAATAGATTGATTACAAACACGCATATTTTCATTCGTAAGTGAAGTGGCTGAGGATCAAACACACATTAGGAATTGAACTTTGACATTGACAGTGTAGTATACATACGCACACGCAAGAACTGTTCATCTGCTTATTCATTTGTTTATTCACTTTCTTTTCTAACGATGTACTGGAGTCAAAAGAACTCGAAGGCGCTTCCACTTCCCGCGATCAGCTAGCCAGAGAATGATGGCGTTGGATGCTGTTCCTCCGTACATTAAAATGCTAATACATTTTATTAACATATTCTACCCGGGAAATGTATTCGACCCCGATGCACATATCTGTTGACCCTACAACGTTACAGCTCTAATATTGGCAAGACCCTCGATGCGCCCGCTCCTCTGCACCCCAGAGGAAATTCCTGCATGCAAGTCTATTGAAACAAAGCTCGCTTGGAAACACACGACCTTTAAATCTGCAAAAAGGAATAAAGCGTGCAAAGATAGGGTGATAATGATAATAATAGTAACACGATAACATATGTGAAAAAATCCCTGATCTCTTACATATTTTGTCTTTTACTGACCTCTTAATCTAAAGGACATTTAGTGACTTCTTAATAAAGTCAACAGTATTGCACAGCTAAATGTATTTGAATTTAAAATGCATTCTTCAGATTCAATACATTTTGAACAGAGATGTATGATAAGATATTTCGTGATTCCTAATGCAAGCAGATTTTCTTGAAGGGTATATATTTTCTGTGCAGCTGCTTCCTGAGATGCCATGCACGGAGAGACTGGCTCATGCCTGGTCTGCATTTCTAGTGAAATTCAAAAGGCAGAAACTTGTTCGACAGTCTTCCAATATCTACTAGCCTCCCAAAATCTACACGACTGTATCAGGTCTACCAGTCTGCCATGCTCTGTCATACACTGAAGATCCATTTCCCCGGGCACTACAACTGTGCATCGTCAGTGTGTCGTCCGAAGAAGTGCTGGTGTGTAGTTGCACGTGCAAACTCCCCTGACAGACGCTGTGTGTATTGCATGTCCGTCCTCCGAAGGGGCGGATCCTCTCCCCGGGTTCTCTGGTTCACTTCAGAAGGCTCAGTACAAAGAAAACACTCTTTATGTGCTGGTAAACTGCACCTTTTCCGTGTCAGTGATGAGTAGAATGGGGCGACGGCGCAGGGGACGCTTACTGGCAAGTATGGCGCCCATCACCCCACATTATTGAATACAATATGTATATAATTATATATCATGATTTATATATAATATATTAATTTATATATATAATATATACATATTATATATACATATGTTGCAATTATAATATTATAATTTATATAATATTTATATAACATTACAGTATTATCATTAAATATGTGTGGTATATTATATATTGCAATTATATAAAGATCAGCATCAATATAGTAATTCATAGTTATATATAATGTTATAATATATAATTATATAATTATATATATATATATTAGGGAGATACTATATATATTATAATAATATATATTATATAATAGTATATTATTATAATTAATATATAAATATATATCATATATATATAGATTATAATACGATATATATATTATATAAAATTATAGATTTATAATATATAATACATATATATTATATATAATATATATAATTAGGTATTATATAATATATACATAAAATTGTTATAATATGTATATTTAATTTATAATACATAATATATATATTAGGGGATTATATATATAAGTAAATTCTTATATCATAGCATAATAGTAATATATATTTATATTATATAAATATTATAATTATATATCGATATCATATATATATAAGTTATATATATATGAATAATATATTATAATATATTTATATTAATATATAGTATATATAATATATATGATTAAGTAATTATAATACATATATAATGATAATGTTATATTATTAATATATATATATAAATTATTATATAGTAATATAAGATATATCGTATATATATATAATATATATAAAGGATGCTGTAGAATTAGCAGTAATATATAGTAATATATATATATATATTGTGAGAAGTATATATAATGTATATTCTATTTATATTAATCTATTAATATTATTTATTATATAAGTAATTTATATAAATATAATATATATTTATAAATATATATTATGTATATTATAATAATAACATTATTTATAATAATATTAACATAGTTAAGTAGTAGTATTATATATAATATTTTGTAATTATTATAATATGATATATATTGCTATATATATATTATAATATATACATATAATATATTAAATATCATCAATTATAATTATATATATAAATTGTTATTAATACATTTATATTTAAGATTATATTTTATAATTTATAAATAAGTGATATATTATACACATAGAATATATATAGAAATAAATATATAAATATACTATAATAATCTATATCAGTACACTCATTTTTATATATACATATAGGTAATCTCATATAATCATTATATGTTAGTATGTGTGTGGGTGTAGTGGTATTATAATAAAATGGCGATGTATGTGTGTCCAGTACATGTACATCTAATTACATAATATATAATTCTGTATGAATTATAGTATATAATTATATATAGTTATATATATATTATAATTATGATAATAGGCATAATGCATGAATACATTAGTGTACACGACCATCACATCATGATTTTATTATGTTTATAAATAATAACACACAACAAACAGTGCACACACCAATATATAGATTTGAATATCTGAATATTATTATAATTTATAGTATAATTATTAGTAAGCTTATATATATATATATATGAATTTATATATTATATATATATTATGTTTATAGATATGATTTTTGATATAATCGATATAATAGTATTAGTATATAAATATATATATTATTATATGTTTTATATTATATATATAATAGCATATAATATATAATTAATATATATATATATATATCTATATATAAATAGTATAATATATAATTACATATAATATTAATATTAATATATATTAATATATATAATATTATATACATATATATATAGTATAAATACATATAATATATATTATATATAGTAAGAATTTATAATACATATAATATATATATAATAGTAATATCATAATTTAATAAGTAATTATTATATAAATATATTTATAATATGTTATATATATTTAATGTATATGATTATTATTATATTAGTATTTTTAATAATATATATATTAATAGTATATATATATAATATATATAATTATATAATTAATATATAATATTATTTTATATATATATAATATGTATATAATATATATATTATATTATATATAATATATTATATGATAATTGTATATAATAATATATAATACATCTATATTATATATATTGATATCATTATATAATTTATATATAATATTATATAATATATATTATATATATATTATATATTTAATATATATATATATATATTAGATATATATCTGTATATATTATATATATTATATTTAATATATATATATATATAATATATTATATATATACATATATAGGATAGATAATATATATGATATATATATTAATTTATACAATTATAATATAATATATTTTAGATTATCTTAATATATAATATATATATAATATATATTATCTTATTATATAATAATATATTATGTATATATTATCATAGTATATATATGATATTATATACATAGTATTATGATAATATATCATTCATACATTTATCTATGCATATAAGGTAATATTAGTACATATATGTTACTATGTCTGTGTGGCGTGTGTATTTGGATATAATGCGTATATGGTGTGTACATACAATCATACATACAATACATACATACATAATTAATCTTATATGTATGTGTGTATGTATGGTATGTATGTATGTATGTTATGTAATGTATGTTTTGGTATATATATTATTATTATATGTTATATATATATATATATTATATATATATAAAATAAGATTACATACATTCATTGTGGAACACACCACACGGCACGTATATATGAATATTAAGTAATCTAAGTAAAATATATATGTTTTTATATATAGCATAATAAAATATAAGTATATTAGGTATTATTATATATATTGTTCTTAGTTTTATGATATATAATTAATATATATAAGTTTGATATTATATTATTAAGTATAGTATATATATATATTTATGTTTAATTTAGTATAGTCTTATATATTATATATTGATTATTATAGTGTATAGATTATATTATACATATGTTATTATATATAAGTATTATATTATATATATATTAATATAGTCTTATATATATGTTTAGATATTATAATAGTATATATATATATATATTATGTTAATAATATTATATTAATATGTTTATTGTATATATATAACATAATCATAATTAAGATGTTATATTAGTAGTTTGTATTTATATATATATATGACATAGTATGATTATACATTATTATATTTATTATATATTTGTGGTTATATACTAATATTGGTATACGTATGAATATGTTTATATATATACATATTAGTATAGTATATATTCTATATACATATTATATATAGTATGATATCGTATTTCAATGTTTATATATATATATACTAATAGTTATTCAACTGTTTATATTATAATATATATTATATATGAAACATGGTTTATAATATATTATATATATATTAATAATAATATATATTTAAGTAGGCATGAGTTTTAATTTATATAGTTAATATTAGTTTATTTTAGATATAATGGAATAGGAGGAGTTAATTAGAATGATATATTATATGGAGATGGAAACAATCCCTATCATCACAATGATAATATTATATGTGATAAATACTGATAACAGAAGACAAACTATACGGTATATAGTCAGGATATTATAAGTAAGGGTTATGGTATGAGGTATAATCTTGAGGTGTGATAATAGATAGATATGAGTCATGTATATGAGATATAAATTATATAATATATTGGTATATGATAATGATAGTATATGAGTAGTAAGTATAGAATATAGTATATTATTTGAAATTGATACTGTATAAATTATATATATTTATATATGTTAGTAATATGCTGAAAGTTTTGCCTCACTGCACAAGACTAGCAAGTAAAACATGTGGCACAAGGTGAGATCAGAGGTAAGGACTTAAGAGTATAAGATGTTTTTTGCGCTGAACCTGATTATAAAGGGAAGCTAATAGAAAGTGAATATGGTATAGTATACCTGATTAATTATCTAAGTAAGATAGTAACGGTGAGTTATATGTATGATAGGTAATAAAAGAATGCTACAAAGCCATTATGAACTTTTATAACAACAATTGGAATGAGGAATGTATATATAGCATATGTATTAACTATCATAGTTATTTTACTAGAACTAGACTATGAATATGTGTGATGGTTATTGTGTGGTTGTAGGTTTTATGGGAGCCAATGCATACAACACAACAACACAACACGAACACAAGCAGAAACAGCTTAGGGGAACAGCATCATGGCGAATGAATAACCAAATACGAACGACGCGCATAAAGGAGTGAGAATAGTTATGTGGTATTTTATATAGATACAATAATATAAAGTTTAGCTTAACAACTTAAGATCGGCGGAATATAAAAATATAAACATTATTTACTAATACCCAGGTGTTAAGGCACTAGTACAAAGAGATAGGAAGTAGAGATGAAGAGATTGTTGGAGAGAGAGGATGGGGAAGAGGGAGAGTAGATGGGAAAGAGAGAAGAGAGGTAGGTGAAAGAGAGGAGAGGAGAGAAGGAGATGGAGAGAGGGAAGGTTGATAGAAGAGAAGTGGTCATTTAGAGGAGGAGAGAGTAGCCGTGGCTGATAGCGAAGAGAACAAACATATTACAGTTTACCATAGCAGGAAGAATTTAAGAAGTCCTGTTGGTAAATTGCTGGTAATTATAAATACATGAAGACAATTGGTGTCCACGTTAGTTCCACGCGCTTGTCAGGCGGATGCGTTGGTGCTATGATCGGTCGAGCAGGCCCTTAACCCATGAATGAAAAGGTTTGGACCCAGCAGATGGGG
>NW_020870927.1:10000-20000 GCF_003789085.1 Penaeus vannamei
ATGGCGCGCGTTGGCCTCGCCGCGTCTTCCCATAATCCTTTGCGGGACGAGAGTCGGTATCCCTCTGAAGAAGAACGGCGACCTCGCTCCTCTCTGACTTCCTTCCCGTATTTCGTTGTGAGGCAATTTAAGCAACTGAACTATGCATGGATATCATGAAAATAATATTACTCTAGTGGCTGGTTGTTTTTCTAATCAGTATGCCTTCTAAAGAATGGTGGAAAAGTGAATAAACATTTCAATGAGGGTTTTGCAGCCTGCCTTGCTCTTTAAATGGTTAAAACCAATGTACAACTATTAACAAAACGTCATTTAGATGTGGGGATTATGCATATAATGCACACACACACACACCACACACACACACCACACACACACACACACACACACACACACACACACACACACACACACCACACACACACACACACACATATGCATATGTATATATATATATATATATATGTATATATATTTATTATAATATATATATATATATATATATATACACACACAACACAATACTTCAACATAAATACCAACTGGTAAAGTTAAAGGCTTTTCCCTACTTATCCACTGAACTATAAACTAAATGTCCATAAAATGACGCTTTTTAGGACTGGCGTTTTAATCATACGAAATTGTTGTTGCAAATTGCAGTAGCATCCCACTACTAACCTATTTGTGAAATGTGTGACATAATGGTGATATATGTGTCTGTTTGTGCGCGTTCATGAAACAACCATTTAATGACCTAATCCCTGATATTAGTTTCCAATTTGTTAAACAGGGAGATTAATATTCAATTTATATATGGGCTCGTATATAATTAGCTATATGAATTAATGGTCATTATGAATATTTGCGGCTTCACGCTGTGTGTACCTAAATGGTCATTGTGGAGTTGGTTTTGTTTCTTTCTATAGTGTCTAGAACAGGGTTCCCGACCTGGGGTCCCACGGGGTACTTCCTGGAGGGGGGGGCATGGGGGTACTTCCTGGGGGGAGGGCGGGCACGGGGTACGGGGTACTTCCTGGGTGGGGGGGGGGCACGGGGGTACTACTGGGTGGGTGGGGGGGCAACTGGGGTATTTCCTGGGGAGGGGGGGGGGTCCATGGAGCAGTATCAGTAAATAAAGCTTTCCTTTCTTACAGCTATTTGATACCATTACACTTTTTTAACTAGCATATACTGATTACATACTGTATATATATATATATATATATATATATTATATATATATATATATATGTGTGTGGTGGTGTGTGTGTGTGTGTGTGTGTGTGTGTGTGTGTCTGTGTGTGACGCTTATTTTCAGTTTTCATCGTTGTGGCTAGTTTTCATTTTCACTTATTTGTGTTTCTCGTGATTGTTTGTGCTTGTGTTCATATTATATATATTATATCATATATCTATAATATATATATTATATTAGTATTACTATTGATATTGCTTGAATGATTAAATCAATTGTATATATTATTATATAATATATGTATAAATACCATTATATATATGTATATATATTATACATGTACCTACTATATATGTATATATAATTATTATATTATGTATTATTATATTTATATATATATGTTATATATTATATATATATTATATAAATAAATATATAATATGAATGATTAGGTGATTTCATATATATATATGTATTATATATGTATTATATATATATATATATATATATATATATATATATATAGTATTAGTATATATACTACTATATATATATATATATATACGTTATATGCATACACACACAATGCAATACATATACATGTTATTGCTACTCTTTTTGACATGACTTTGTTAATATTTTGTCTATTGTGACTACTTATATTTATGATGATTATTGTCTGATTACCGGGGATTGTTATTTTCATTATTGTTATTGTCGTTATTATCGTTAATAATTAATTTGATAATGATAATAGTATTAATGATAATAATAGTAATAATAATAGTTAAAAAACAACAAAACGATAACAAACTTAATAACGATAATGGTAAAGAACAGCAACAATAAAAACAAATAATATAATAATGATAATCACAATAAAGGAAATGATATAGCAATCTATAATCATGATATAATGACATAACAATCTAAGATAAACAAATATATAGTGATAATCTATGACAATATAAATAACGAATTAAATACTTATCATATTAATGATGTATGAAATTATTGATTTTAAAGTTACTATTGTAATCAAAATCATCTACCATCGTCTTCACAATCATTATGATCTTTCATATCGAACAGTTGCATTCTTTGCGTGTTTTGGAAACTATGCACTCTGTCTCTTTCTGTCTCTCTCTCTCTCTCTATCCTCTCCCCTCTTCTCTTCTCTCTCTCTCTCTCTCTCTCTCTCTCTCTTCTCCATCTCTCTACCATCCTCTCCTCTCTCCCTCTCTCTTCTCTCTCGCTTCTCTCTTATCTCCCCTCCCCTCTCTCTCTCCTCTCTCCCTTCTTTTCGTACACAAACACAAACACTCATAAACACACAGGCAAACGAGGAATCACACGCTACCAGCGGAATTTGCCCACTCGTTGAAAGTTTGCAAGTTTTCCTTCCTCCACCCAAGCAAAAAAAAAAAAAAAACAAAAAAAGAAAAAAAAAAAAAGAAATGGAAATGAAAAAAATAAAGAAAAGAAAAGAAAATCTCGACCCCACCCCCCAAAAAAAAGAAGAAAAAAAAAAAAAAACTTTACGCTCCCCTTCTACCCTAACCCCCCCCCCCAAAAAAAAAAAAGCGAAAAAAAATACAAAAAATAAATAGAGCAAACGGAAAAAAATAATATATATATATAATGCAGCCACTAACGCTGGGTTCTCGACCACCTCGCCGGCAGTCACGTCGGTCAAGACTGACAATGTCTTAAAGGCTTCACGCTTGCCCGCTCGCCGAACGTATGTCTTAAGGAATACGAGGGGGGGGGAGGGGGGGGAGGGAGGATGGCGGGAGGGGGAGGAGGGGAGAGAAGGCGGAACGGAAGGGAGAGAAGGGGGAAAGGGGAGGAAAGGAGGATGGCGGGAGGGAAGGGTAGGGGGGGAGGGATAGGAGGGGAGGAATAGGAGGGAGTGGGGGGAGGGGGGAAGGAAAGGGGAAGAGGGAGGAGGGTTGGGGTGGTAAGGGGGTGGGTGGGGAGGAGGGAGGGGGAGGTAAGGGGGAGGGAGGGGAAGGAGGGGAGGTAGAAAGGGGGGGTTGGGGTGGTAAAGGGAGGGAAAGGGGAGGAGGGGAGGGAAAGGGGGAGGTTGGGGGGATGGGAAAGGGTTGAGGGGGTAAGGTGGGGGGAGGGAGGATGGGGGGAGTGGTGGTAAGGGGGAGAAGGAGGGGGGTTGGGGGAAGGATGAGGTGCTAAGATGGGGGTGGAGTGGGAAGGAGGGAGATGGGAAGGTGGGGAAGGGGGAGGGGTGGGGAGGGAAGGGAGGAGGTGGAGCGGGCTAGCAAGGTAAAGGAAGGGGGGGGGGGGTAAGGTAACGTGGGCGAGAGGAAGCAGGAGGTGGTAAGAGTGATGGTTAGGTGGGGGAGGGGAAGGGAGGGGGTTGTAGGGGGGGAAGGGAAGGAATAAGAAAGTGGTGGTATAGGGGGGGGGATAGAGATGGCAAGGGGAGGGTAGGAGGGAGGGAAGGTAGCAGCGGGGAGAGGGGGAGAGGTGGGGACTACACGTTAAGGAAGGGAGAGGGGAACTAGGGGGGAGGGGGGAGGGATAAAGGTGGGAGAAGTAGGCAGGGGAGGGAGGGGAAGGGAGGAGTAAATAGCCAGAGGGAATCGGAGGAAGAAGGAGAAGGGGAAAACAGAGAAGGAATAAGACCAGAGCCAGAAAACCCCAAGCAGAGGAAGGAATAGAAGGCCAAGGAAGGGAGAAGAAGACGAGAAGGAGACGGGAGAGAGACGAGACGAGGAGAGAGGGGAGGGGGGGGGGGGAGGGGAGGGGTGGTTGAGAATTGACGACTTACACCCACACCAAAAAAGCGACCAGTGACACACCTTTAAAAGCCCATGATATAATCAATATCACAGAAGCCCCGTATGGTCTAACCAAGGGATGCATTGTCCGTTGCAGGTGGCGAAATGTCTTGCAGATCTCGGCTCCGGGGTTTTCGCTGTCTGCGAGGTGCCATTTCGGGAATTATGCGGAGACACACACGCGCGCGCCCGGATGAGCTATGCACTAAACGTGTGTGTGTGCGTGTGTTGTGTGTGTGTGTGTGATGTGTGTGTGTGTGTGGTGTGTGTGTGTGTGTGTGTGTGTGTGTGTTGTGTGGTGTGTTGTGGTGTGGTGGGCGGGCGTGTACAGATGCATTACATTCATACTCATGTCCAAGCAATACATGCCACAATGCACATACGCACGCGCGCGCGCGCACCACACACACCACACACACACCACCACACCACACCCACACACCACACCACACACACACACACACACACACCCCACACCACACCACACACAGCACATCACACCACAGCACACTACATTAAATTACAAACATTCATGTCATTCATATCATTAGACACACACACACATATGATGATCTGATAGAATGACAACACACACACACACACACACACACACGCACACACACAAACACACCACACACTCATAGTATATATACTAGTATATATATATAATTATAATATATTATAATAGTACTATATTCATGTGTGTGTGTGTGTGTGTGTGTGTGTGTGTGTGTGTGTGTGTGTGTGTGTTGTGTGTGCGTGTGTGTGTGGTGCGTGGTGTGTGGTGTGTGTTGGGTGTGGGTGGAGTGTGGTGGATGTGAGTGGGGTGATGTGTGGTGTGTAGTCGGTGTGTGTTGTGATGTGACTGGTGGTGCTGTGTGTATGCATATAATGTGTTATATATGTATATACATATTTATAATATATATTATAATATATATATATAAATTATATAAATACGTTAATATATATATATACTACTATATATGATATGCATATATATATGTATATATGTCGTGTGCGCGTGTGTGTGTAAATCTATATACATAAATATATATATATCAGTGTATATGATATATATATAATACATAACGTTATGTGTGTGTGTGTGTGTGTGTGTGGTGGTGTTGTGTGGTGTGTAGTGAGATGTGTGTGTGTGTGTATTGTGTGTGTGTATGATATAAGAAAAAAAAACAAACAAAAATGATACAAATTTACGTGCATAGCTGGGTACGCCGTGGCGACGCATGAATAGTAGTTTCCCTGCATAGAATTCCCGAAATGGTGTCTCGCAGATACATATATAATTGTAAATGTATGTATAAATGTATATGTTATGTGTAGATGTATATATACTAATATATATGATATACTATAGTATAATATATATATAATACTCACTATATAAATAATTATATTATACTATTCATGTATATATTATAAATATAATCGAGCTAGTATTGATATACCTAGGGGTATACTATATATATATATGAATTATATGTATTACATGGTATATATTAATATATTATATATACTATGATTAATGTTCGTGGTATATACTATATATGTGTGTGTGTGTGTGTGTGGTGTGTGTGTGTATATAATAATAATCTAGTATATATATAATATTATAATATATTATATTAAATAATTATATTATATATATACCACACAACACACACACACACACACAACACCAATATATTATTATATGTATATATATATTATTATTTTATTAGTAGTAAATAATATATATATATAATATGTATATATATATATGTATTATATATACTATATATATATATAATATATATAATCGTACTATATATGTAGTATATATATATTAATATATATATACATATATATATAATATACTATATATATGTTATATATATATATATATATACCATATATATACTAAACTGTATAAATAATATCTGTTAAATATATGTATGTATATAAAATATATATATATATATACTATACTATATATATATATATATATGTATATACTATATATATATATGTATATATACTGCATTGCTGGTGGTGTGTGTGTGTGTGTTGTGTGGGGTGGTGGTGTGCGTCGTTGCGTGTGGTGTGTGTGTGCTCCTTTGCCTTATTCTCTACATGTCCTCACACACACACACATTCAGCGCGCAACAAAGAGCAATAAAGTCGCAGCCGCCGCAGAGCCGCCCCGCGAGCGCCCAAGGTACTCCGCGCAACCGAGAGCAGAGTCAAGTCGTAACACCAGGCGGCGCAGCGGAGGAAAATGCAGCTTATGAAGTAACTCGCGAGACGTCTTATTAATTCACGCCCATAAAGGGGAAGAAAATTGCGAGGGCGCCGAGGCAGAGTACATGAGACGCGGCCCGTTGCTCCTGCGCAGTGGGAGGGGCAGGGGAGGGGAGGGGAGGGAGGAGGAGGAGGACGCGGCCAGAAACTCGGCGGTTGGGGCGGAGAAGTTGAGGTTTCCTTTTTACTGTACGGCGAGGGGGGGGGGGAGGGGGGGGGGGGTTTTTTGTGTAATTTGAGCTTTTTTCTTTTTTTGTGTGTGTGTTGTTTTAGGAGTTTTTGTTTTGCTTGTGTGGGTTTATTTGTTCAATTTTAAGTTTTTTTCTTTGTCTTTTTTGTTTTGTTGTTTAGGAGTTTTTTGTTCGCTTGTATGTGGGTTTATTTGTGCAATTTGAGTTTTTCTTTGTCTTTTTTTGCTGTTGTTGTTTAGGAGTTTTTGTCTGCTTGTGAGTTTGGGTGTATGGGATGTTTGCATTTGTTTTTTTTTACTTTTTAGGGGTGATATTTTTATTAATTTAATTCGAGGTCGAGGTTTCAACATTTGTGCATTTTTTTTCTTTTTTCTGTCATTAGGAGTTTGAGCCACAGAGGATTCAATTTTGGAAAAAAAATAAGATAAGAAATAGGATGAGTTAAGTAAATCTTTTCATTAGTATATCAGGAAATAATGAATGCAGAAATACATCAAGTTATTCCTGTCCTATTTTCATTAATCTTAGTCCTATTTATCCAGTTTCTTCATGCCCACCCACTAGAAAAAGTCCCATCTAAATATTTGTTTTTAATTCATAGGGAAGTACAACTAGAATAATGGATATAATTTTTTCAAATTTCATAATAAGTTGTGCGAGAAGAAAAAAAAAAACTTTCAGGCTCCTTCAACTTTTTCTTTCGTTACTGCAACTCCTTGGATACAGATAATGGCATTGATAACATTATTAGAACATTAGATAACATTATTAGTACAGCTTTCATGACTGCAACCAGAAGTATTACATCTGACAAGCAAGAATCTGCCTAGTTCATAGTTTCACTTCATCAAAGGGCACCAGGCAAGTAATGTAACTATTCAAAATAAGCCAGAATAGTCCCAATATTTAATACTTGTTCAGAGAGAGAGAGAAAGAGAGAGAGAGAGAGAGGGGGGGGAGAGAGGGAGAAGGAGAGAGGAGAGGAGAGGGAGAGGGAGAGAGAGAGAGAGAAGAGAGAGAGAGAGAGAGAGAGAGAGAGAGAGAGAGAGAGAGAGAGAGAGAGAGAGAGAGAGAGAGAGAGAGAGAGAGAGAGAGAGAGAGAGAGAGAGAGAGAGAGAGAGAGAGAGAGAGAGATTAACATTTCGAACCTTCCTAATCATCATGATAACTAAATATTGTACAATTAGTTTTACAATTTAGTCATTTATTTCTCCAGAACTACAACGTACAGAACCGAATTATGTGATAGTTAATGATACAGGTTTTATAAATCATATACGGTTTAGTTTATCATCACTTTCATTATCATTACTATTGCCATAGTTATTTTTATTACCGCTATAATCTATGATATATAATAATAATATTGATGAAAATGATAATGCTAGTAATAATAATAATAAAAATAAAGAAAATAGTAATAATAATGATAATAATAATAGTAATTATTATTATTATTGTTACTATTTTATTATATCATTTTGATTTTGCTTTAGATGATGATATTGTTAATATGATTATGATTATTGTGATTGCTATTATTATTATTATTATTATTGTTGATATTGTTATATTATTATTATTATTATTATTATTGCTATTATTTTTGTTATTATTATTATTATTTATTATTATTATTATTATCATTATTATTATCATTACTATCATTGTATCATTCATCATTATCATCGTCTAATTATCATTTTCATAACAATTATTTATTATCATTATTATTATTGTTTTTGTTTATAAAGATAGTGATAGTAATGATAATGAGAATATTGATGCTAATAATAATTATTATTATTATTAAAGTTGATGTTGTTATTGCTTTTGTTACTATTATTATGATGATCTTTATTGTTATTATCATTATTATTATTATTACCGCTGCTGTTGTTGGTATTATTATCATTATTATTATTATTATTATTATTATTATTATTATTATCATTATCATCATTGTTATTATCATTATCGTTACTCTCATTGCTGTCGTCATCATCACAATCATCACTACCATCATCATCATCATCATCATCAATCATTATCATCATTAACGTTTTTTTTTTTTTCAATTTATTCGTTATTCCGAAGAAGGCGACAAAGAAACAAGGACTCATAAAAAGAAGAAGAAAAAAATGATAATAACAGTAATAACAATAATGATAATAATTAATAGTAACCATTAAGAATAAAGAGGAAATATTCCGTTTTTATCCTTATTCTTTCATTTGACGAAATGAAAAATCATAATTAGCGATACGTGACGATCCATCAAGTAAATTAAGCAATAGATATACAGAGAGAAAAAGTAAACAGACAGATTAATTTTCAATGGCACTTTCCCACTTTTTTTTTTTACTGTGGAAATTGATAAGAAATAAAGTTATATGCAGATCAGTTAGTAATATGTCATGAAATATCTCCTTCTTTTATCTAAGAAAGTAATTAGATGGAAAATGACATGTAAGTGTAAAAACAAATCAAGACAAAGACCTTGTGAAGAATCGTGAATGTTGCAGAAAGGTTCTACGAAGTTGCAACGCTTCGTGAAGAGATAAATGATAATGAAATAAACTGATAGAGAAACGATGAAAGATTTAAAATGAACTCTCGACATGTTTTTTTTTTTTTTTTTTTTTTTTTTTTTTTTTTTTTTGATAAAGAGATAAATGATAATGAAATAAATTAATAGAGAAACGATAAAGATTTTAAATGAACTCTCGATATTTTTTTGATAAGCTTCCCTCGGTAGATAATTTAATAACAATAATGATGATTAATATGAAATGAATAAATAAAACATCAAGAACCGAAGACAAAATCCTTTTTTTCATGCCACTTTTCTCGGAATTCTTTAAAGAATTGTCCCAAAGTGAATTAATAAATGATAAATAATAAGTGAATAGATGTATAAATTTTATCCAATTTTCACGAAACTATTCGAAAAAACTCCATTGCATAGATAAAGATAATATGAATTAAATAACTAAACGGTGCAAACGCTTGTACACACGCACAGACTTTCTCAAGAACTTTCCATTTGCAAAAAAAAAAAAAAAAAAAAAAAAAAAAATATGAAGGAAATGAATGAGGAAACACTAATCCCCTATTTCATCTTTCTCTCGAAATTCTTTGAAAAATCATAGTAATTTTTTATTTTTTATTTTTATTTTATTTGTTTACTTTCAGTAGGTATGTGAATAAAGAATGATTAATAGGTAAAGGAATCGACAAAAAACTTCCCTAAGTAGATACATATCAAGTATGGAAAAGATCTCACACAAAAACCATCCCCCATTGGTACATGAACAAATACTAACCAATAATTAAAGAATAAATGATGAATGGTAAGTAAATAAATGAATAAAAGAAGACAAAAAGAAAAGAAAAAAAACACCCTTTTCATCCCACTTTCTCGAAATTCTTTGAAAGACCTTCCCTGACCGAGACCTGGTAGGCAAACAGCACCAACAGAGGAGGATCGTGTAGCCCCATGTCCCGCGGTG
>NW_020870927.1:32500-35000 GCF_003789085.1 Penaeus vannamei
AACGTGTTATTTATGCTTCGAATGTTAGGCTTTGTATCTTTTTCACCCTTTTGAAGCTTCCTATCATTAGATAACAGCCAAAGGACCTGTTTAACAAACAACATTAATACTGATAAAAGATCGTATTACTCGCTTTCATGATCATTTATCGTATCGTTATTATATCATTTCTCTTCATATTTTATCGTCGCATTTTGTATCCTATTTTCATTTCCTGTCGCGTTGTGAACAAAAACATCTACACAAAACAAATATCACAAAACAAATACAAATTTTCACGGAATTATTCTACTTTATATTTATTCGTTTTATAAACATTGTATAAACATTAGATTAAAAGTAATCGTTCGTTTATTTCCCGCGATTCATAACTATCATGGAGAGGAAAGTGTTTGTGAAATAGTTTTGATAAATTCTCGCTGACGTATTTCGCTGTATATCATGTTCATCAATAAGAGCATGGAATTGAATTCTAAAAAAAAATAGAGAGAAAGAAAAAAAGATAAAATAGAATAAATAAATGAATGAGGTCAGGGCATGGAATTGAATTCTAAAAAAATAGAGAAAGAAAAATAAAATAGAATAGATAAATGAATAAGGTCAGGGCGTGGAATTTTTCTAAAAAAATAAAGAAAAAATATAAATCGAATAAATAAATGAATAAGATCAAGGCGTGGAATTGGCTTCTAAAAAATAGAGAAAGAAAAAAATAATATAAAATAGAATAGATAAATGAATAAGGTCAGGGCGTGGAATTGTTCTAATAAGCAAATGAATAGGTCAGGGCGTGGACATTGTTCTAAAAAATAAATGAAAAATATAAATAGAATAAATAAATGAATAAGGTCAGGGCGTGGAATTGAATTTTAAAAAATAGAAAGAAAAAAGATAGATAAAATAGAATAGATAAATTGAATAAGTTCAGGACGTGGAATTGAATTCTAAAAAAAAAAAAAAAAAAAAATTGAGAGAGAAAGAAAAAATATAAATAGAATAAATAAATGAATGAGGTCAGGGCGTGGAATTGAATTCTAAAAAAATAGAGAAGAAAAGGAAATAAAGATAGATGAAATAGAATAATAGAATGAATAAGGTCAGGGCATGGAAGTGAATTCTAAAAAAAAATAGAGAAAGAAAAAAAAAAAGAGAATAAAATAAATGAATAAGGTCAGGGCTTGGAATTGAATTCTGAAAAAATAGAGAGAAAAAAAGATAAAAAATAAATAAATTAATAAGGTCCGGGCGTGGAATTGAATTCTAAAAAAGACAGATAATGAAAAAAAGAAAAAAGATAGATAAAATGGAATAAATGAATTAAAGATCAGGGCATGGAATTGAATTCTCAAAATAAAGAAAAAATATAGATAAAAGAGAATAAATAAATGAATAAGGTCAGGGCGTGGAATTGAATTCTAAAAAAAATAGAAAGAAAAAAAAATAGATAAAATAGAATAAATGAATGAATAAGGTCCGGGCATGGAATTGGTAAATGAATAAGGATAACGGTAATTATAATAATGATAATGGTCTGCTAAAAAAGGGATGGAAAGAACTAGTACATTAAATCAATTGCATGTCACCTTTAGAAAAAAAGAGAAAGAGAAAGAAATAGAAAAAGAAAAGAAAGGAAATTAAAATAAGACAAAAAAAGATAAAACGAAATAAAAAAAAAAGAGAAAAGAAAAAAAAAGTGAAGAGAAGAGAACCAAAACAAGAGAAAAACGAAAAGAAAAAAAAGACCGAAAAAAAAAGAAAAAACAAAAACAGAAAAACATCTAAATAGACACACATTCGAAATTAATGAACGTAAACACAACAACAAGCGACACGGAAAATGCACAACAAAATACCTCCCCGGAAGCCCCGCCCAGATAATGAAATAAGCTCGTCCTGCCCCAACAACCGAACCTATTGAACGAACCTAAAATGAAATGATTAACTTCATTCTCTTAGACGATGGCAGACGAAAGACATAATGAGCTAAGCCACATGAAACCCTTGCTATTACTGTCATCATCATTAGCGTTTTTGTTCTTTTTATTCTTATTGTGATTGTTGTCATGATCGACATTCTTATTCTGATTACTGAGGTTGTTATCATTATCAGCGTTACTGTCGTCCTCCCCTCATTCTTACCCTTTCACCATCACTCTCACCCTTCACCCCTCTTTCATCATTCCTCCCTCCCCTCACTGCACCCTCTCCCTCCCCGCTCACCCCACCGTCACCCCTTCACCCTCACCTTCACTCCCTCCGCTCATGCTGCACCCTCACAAACTCCCTTCATCCTCACCCGCCTCCCCGTCCCCTTCACACCCTCACTTCACTTCTCCCTGCCTCCCTCACTCTCACCCCTCCCCTTCACCTCCCCTCCTCCTCACCCCTTCACCCTCTCCCTTCCCAACCTTCACCTCCCTCCTCCTTCACCTCAACCCCTTCACCTCCCTCCCTACCCCTTCACTTCTCCTCTCCTCACCCTCCACCCTCCCTCCTCACCCTT
>NW_020870927.1:50000-55000 GCF_003789085.1 Penaeus vannamei
CTTTCATCATTGTTATTATCATTGTTATTATTCTTATCATTGTTGTTATTATTATTAGTTTTATTATTGTTATCACTATTATCATAATTATCATATTTATCATCATATTATCAGAAACATAAACTATGTTCATCTTTATTATCACCATTATCAGTATCACTATCATTAGCACTTACGTTGTTATCAATCTCGCCATCACCATTCTTTTAATGAACAAAAAAAAGTAAATAAATTAATAAATAAAAAACATCATTGATGATATCGAGTTTCACCATTTTATCATATTTACAGTTATCATCATCAGTGACATAACCTTAATCGTTGCTATCATATGCTAATGACAAATGTTTATGACTATGATGAAATACATTAACCTTCATTATGATCACCGCATTTTTAATAAATCTTCATTTTAGATATGATTTTTTTGAAAACAAGAGAACATAATAATTCGGTAATTATTCCAAACGTATTAAACCGTAAAGCAGAGAAAAGAAGAAAGAGTGATAAAGAAATAAAGAAAGGAAAGAGAGAGAGAGAGAGAGAGAGAGAGAGAGAGAGAGAGAGAGAGAGAGAGAGAGAGAGAGAGAGAGAGAGAGAGAGAGAGAGAAGAGAGAGAGAGGGAGGAAGGGAAAAAGTAGGCATAAATGAATGAAAAATAGATAGAGAGAGAGAGGGGGGAGAGAGAATGAGAGAGAGAGAGAATGAGAGAGACAGAATGAGAGAGAGAGAGAGAATGAAGAGAGAGAGAGAGAGAGAGAGAGAGAGAGAGAGAGAGAGAGAGAGAGAGAAAGAGAAAGGAAAGGAAAGGGAAAGGGGCGAGGGAGAGGGAAGCAGAAACAGAGACAGAAAGAGAAAGAGAGAGAATGGAAGAGAACAAAGAAAAAAGAGAAAGAAAGGAAGAAAGAAAAACGCCAAAGGCACAGGATTCATGGCTAAACAGAACACGTAATTCCCTTTACCATATCTCGGATAATCTTAATAAAGTGGTGGATCGTGTCAGAGTCGGCTGAGATGCCAGATGTTCGTTATCGACCTTTTAGTGGGCTGTTTCGGGGCTTCTCGACCTAGCTGCGAAGGGAGGTGTCCGTGTGTGTGTGTGTGTACGACTGTTTATCCATGTATATTTATCTATCAGTCGATCTATCTAGCTATGTCTATCAATCTATTTATGTCTTTCTATCTATCTGTCTCTCTCTCTATCTATGTATGTCTATCTATCTATCTATGTCTTTCTATCTATCTATCTATCTTCACATACATACTGTATATGTATATATATATATATATATATATATATATATATATATATATATATATACATGTGTGTGTGTGTGTGTGTGTGTGTGTGTGTGTGTGTGTGTGTGTGTGTGTGTGTGTGTGTGTGTGTGTGTGTGTGTGTGTGTGTGTGTGTGTGTGTGTCTGTGCGTGTGTTGTCTGTGTGTCTGTGTGTAAATACCCACACACACGTTCATGTGTGCATATCCGTCCGGAGGAAAGGCCGCTGCCCAGGCCCTCCTCCGGCGACGAGCAAGAAAGACGCCCCAAAGACCCCCGTTCGGCCGCCAGACGAGGAGGCTCACCCTGAGTGCGTTAACGCTGACGGGGCGACGGGATCCGCCTGCGTCAGCTGCTTCATGATGCACGGACAGTTAAGCTCCTCTCTCTGCGATTGGGCGAGGTGCGTTCGGGCGGATGCCGTTGCAGTTCGCCTGGCTGAGGGTTATGAGGGCGATCGGGCGGTTCCGTTATTTGTTACGGTGACTGTGGGTTATTAGGTCTGTTATTTAGGGTGATAGTTGCTGTTATATTCATCTGCGTTATTGTCAGTGGTATTGGTACTCTCACCGTCATTATCATTGAAATCATCTTTGCTATATACTTGGTATTACCAGTATCATTATCACCATATCTACAATTATTATACATATTATTAATTTTGTTCTTACGATAATTACTAATACTAGTAATAGTAGTACTTATTGTTAGTAGTAGTAGTAGTAGAAGTACCACCAGCAGCAGCAGCAGCAGCAACAACAACAGCAGCAGCAGCAGCAGTAGCAGTAGCAGCAGCAGTAATAGTAGTAGTAAATTGTTCTTATCATCATTATTATCATTATTATGATTATAAGGATAACAGCATAACAAAGATGCTAATGATAATGATGAAAAAGGTAAATGGTCGCCCGACAAGGCTGATGTGTGAGTTTAAACTGAGCATCTCGCAACACTACATTAATTGCATCTTTTCTGCAACACTCTACGAAAGGAGTTTCTCATATAAAAGAGAAAGAAAAAGATCTGCTGCATTATACATTATAGGTGCTTCAATTCTCGGCCATGATGAATTGCAAGACAAATGAACACGTAGCTGATTTCTGACGAATGTGAACGAAATGGTTTGAAACACTCAGTTATCACTCTGAAAGATATATTGTATATCGTGAATTGATATTTTGAGATCCCTAATACTGTATCTAATGTGCTTTAATATTGAAATCACATTTTCAGTTTCCATGCTATCTAGGTTGTGTATAAGTAGATTAAGTTTGCAATATATATGAATTAATTATAGGCATTCTCCACATGAATTCCTCATACTAATGTCAAGAGCGCGGGGAGGAAGCCTTAGTATTGTGAAATCTGCATCACAAAAGAGTAAATTGCAGAATGAGGAGAGAGACCAATAATGGTATTTACTTAATGTACGAAATATTGGTGTGTGTATTCTTTATTTTTCTATTAGCATTTCTTACCATAAGGATACGTTTTTTTTATAGTCTTATTCTTCATGGAACAAATGAAAGCGTTCGTTGATAAAATAAATACATGTTCATTACTTTTTTTGTTATCTGAGAATCTGCTGATATATCAACTAAATTTCCGGAAACATTTCTCTCTCTCTCTCTCTCTCTTTCTCTCTCTCTCTCTCTCTCTCTCTCTCTCTTTATTTATTTATTTTTTTTTTTTGGGGGGGAGGGTGCGAGGGAATTTAAACAAAATGGTAGGATAACATATCTTGAAGATTGTATGCTGTTTAAAACTTCAGCTAAAGGATTTGAAAGTTAAAAATGATATTCATCGATATATGCGTGTATATAAGGGAAACAGTAGGTATGCTTCTCGAAAGGGTTGCACAGCCAATTTGAGAAGCGGACAAAGGGAATCTAGAAAGAAAGGTCATGGAAATAGGTCAGGAAAGGTCAACTCGATAAGTGAATAGAGAGTTTAATATCTGCAAAGAGAGCCTGGAGCTATCGGTCACCACCAAATTCAAAAGGTACGAGTATGACATTAGCCTGGAAATGAAAAACATCACAGTCATATTAAATGGATGTCCAGGAATAACCCAGAGAGAATGCAGGGGAGGTCATGGTAAGGTCACGACGAAAGGGCACTGACTGCGCTATAATATGGATTACCATAATGGCGAAAAGTGATGATATCTTCACCACATCACTAGTTCTGTAGAAAGAGTTAAAGAGAAAGAAAGGTAGAGAGCGACAGAAAAATTGTAGATTCATAGATAGAGCAAGAGAGAAAGAAAGAGTAAGAGCAAGATCAGAAACAAAAGAAAGATTAAGAGAAAGAGCAAAACGAGCGACGGGGGGATAGGTAGATTGATAGAGAGGGAGAGAAAGAAAGAAACAGTAGGAGCAAGAACAAGAACAAAAGAAAGAGCAAGAGAAAGAGAAAGACAGAGAGATTGGTAGATTCATAGATAGAGCAAGAGAGAAAGAGTAAGAGCAATATCAGGAACAAAAGAAAGATTAAGAGAAAGAACAAAAAGAGCGACACAGAGATAGGTAGATTGATAGAGAAAGAAAGAAAAAGTAACAGTAAGAACAGGAACAAAAGAAAGGTCAAGAGAAAGAGCAAAAACAGCGACAAAGAGATTGGTATACTGATAGATGGAGAAAGAAAGAAAGAAACAGTAGGAGCAAGAACAAAAACAAAAGAAAGAGCAAGAGAAAGTGAGAGACAGAGAGACTACTAGATTGATAGAGAAATTAATAAATAATGAAAGAAAGATAAAAACAATCAAAACAAAAGAAAAACAAACAAAACAAACAAACAAACCAGAAACAAGAACAAGAGAAAGAGAGAACTCAGGGACTTGTCAGATGAAGCCGGATCGAATGATTGAACACCGAAGACCAGATATATTGATTATAAGCAACAGACAACAACAGGAATGAAAATACGTGAACAACAGAGGAGGAAAATAGGAAGCAGTTTGAAAGGATTTGAAATTATGATAGGATGCGTGAGAGCTTTAGTTTATCGGTTCTGAATTAGGGTACAGGGTTCGATTCCTACAGATAATAATAATGATAAAATGATTAAATAGATGTGGATCATAATCATGATGATGATGAAGATGATAACGATTATAGCGACAACAGCAACTCCACCGACAATAATTATAATGATGAGGATGACATAAAGGAAAAGGATAATGACTGATGGGATTGGTAATAATATTAATGACGTTAGTGATGGTATGTAAAATTTTTTCTCTAATCTTCATTTTCTTTTTCTCTCTTTTCAGTAATTCTATTGATTTTCATCTATATACTCCTCCTCTTGCTTATCTTTCCCATTACCATCTACCTCAACGTTTTGCTTGCCTTACTTACCCAATTACTTATCACTAATAGTATTTATAGGGAGAACCAAGCATGCTCTTCTGTGTAAGACATAGTGTGCGTCCGAAATAGTGTGAGAACGAAGTGTCTGGATTTTTTTTTTTTTTTTTTTTTTTTTTTTTTTTTTTTTACAAAGAGGTACGGTGCGGTGTTTGGTGCGTTAAGAGCGGATGATGTTGTTTATGGGACTCCTCCTACAAGGCTTTCACTCTTTCGTTTATTTTTTTTTTTATCCGATTTTCTCTCTTTCTTTACCTTGCTTACGCTTGTTTGTCACTGTGTGGGTAAGAAATTTATTGTATTTATGTTCATGTGAATATTTGAGTATGTGAGCGTGTTTGCAGGGGCAGT
>NW_020870927.1:60000-62500 GCF_003789085.1 Penaeus vannamei
ATCACATCACTATAGTAACGTTATACATCACTATAGTAACGTTATACATCACTATAGTAACGTTATACATCACTATAGTATCGCTATACATCACTATAGTAACGTTATTCATCACCATAGTAACGTTGTACATCACGATAGTAACGTTATACATCACTATAGTAACGTTATACATCACTATAGTAACGTTATACATCACTATAGTAACGTTATACATCTGTATAATAATGTCATACATCACTATAGTAACGTTTATACATCACTACAGTAACGTTATACACCACTATAGTAATCTTATACATCACTACAGTAATGTTATCCATCACTATCATAACGTCATACATCACTATAGTAACGTTATACATCACTACAGTAACGTTATCCATCACTATCATAACGTCATACATCACCATAGTACTGACAAACAGGTACCACTCTACCGCATCCCATTCCATAATTCTCGTTCACAGTAATAAAATACACCTGGAAGTTAATTAAAAAGCGAAAGGTGTTGTCAGGTTCGAAATGGGAGCGAGTCTATCCCTCGTCTCCGACCCTATCCCTTTGTGTCCGCGATTTAAAAATAGAACAAATAACAGGTGCCGTATGTAACACTATGCGAATGAAGGGGGGTGGGGGGAATAGGTCTGCGTCCCTTGCCTTTCGCTTGAAATGAGAAATGGGAGTAAGTTTGTAGAGAGAGGGGAGAAGGAGAGAGAGGGAGAGGGAAAGAGGGAAAGAGAGAGAGAGAGAGAGGGAGGGAGAGGGAGGGAGGGAGAGGGAGGGAGAGAGGAGAGGAGAGAGGGAGAGGAAAAGAAAGGGGAAGGGAGAGAGAGAGAGAGAGAGAAGAGAGAGAGAGAGAGAGAGAGAGGAGAGAGAGGAGAGAGAGAGAGGAGAGAGAGAGAGGGGGGGGGGGCGGAAGAAGGAGAAAGAAGGAGAGCGAAAGACAGAGTAAGAGAAAAAGAGAAAGAAGAGAAAGAAAGAGAAAGAGAAAGAGAAAGAAAGAAGAAAGAGAAAGAAAAGAGAAAAGAAAGAGAAAGAGAAAGAGAGAGAGAGAGAGAGAGAGAGAGAGAGAGAAGAGAGAGAGAGAGAGAGAGAGAGAGAGAGAGAGAGAGAGAGAGAGAGAGAGAGAGAGAGCAGAGAGATAAAGAGATAGAGCGAGAGAGAGAGAGAGAGAGAGAAAGGGTTGGCTTGCATCCCCCATCTTTAGCAATATCGATATGCGTGCGAGAGAGAAGATAGATCGACATCTCCTTGTCTTCCTTACTGACGATATGTGAACGAGAAATGAAAGGGTCTGTTCTTCGCCGTTCGCATCGATGCTATGTGAACGAAAGGAAGGAAGCGGCCTTATTATCTACTCTTTTCTCATTAATTTTAATACGAAAACAAGACCGTTACCCCCTTTGAAGCGCCCTGACAAGCAACGACAAATTATCATTTATGAAATTCATAACGTCTATACATTCCTTTTTGTTTTTTGTTTTTGATCTCTTGAATAAAGGTATTGAACCCTCCATAAGCATTCGAAAACCCTCGGTAAGCATTCAGAACCTCAAGATGAATACCCTTGGCTCCGCATATCGAAAGGAAATGTTTATACGTCGGTTGAGATCTGGATTCCCGCCAAAAATTATTCCCGCCTGCGTCCACCAATGAGCGCGTTGCCGTAAACAGGATTTTGTCTCTTTTTTTGAATGCGGTTTGCTGATTGGTCGATGGCATTTTCGTCTCTATGTCTGTCTTGTGATTGGCTTTCGAAAGGTTGTTGACGGGTATGTTGTTTGCGCGTGTGAATTTCTCAATTAAGGCTTGATATGGTGATTTTTCGTAAGAAATTTTCACACACTGTTCAAAAGATTGTATTTATATTGATGATTATTAGAAAGTCTGTTCTTTGCGTTTTCTTTCTAATTACTTATGGTAGTGATAATGTAATGATAATAATGATAATTATGATGATAATGATAATTATAACAATGATATCAATGATAACAATGGTGATAACGTTATTGATGATAATGATAATGGTAATAGTAATGATGTTAATAGCAATGATAATCTTAATAATCATATCATCACCATCATCATCATCATCATCATCATCACAATCATCATTCATCATCACTATCATTACCATTACTATTTTTCTGCTGTTGTTAATAAATCCTAAATTGTTTTTGTCATTATCATCTTTACCATCATTTCTAGAGCTTTTACTAAGGCTCATTTAGCATACAAATAACCAAAGAAACCAGCCTTATATACTTTATCACGCGTATCATCACAATAAATAAAAAAGAAATATATACCACTCTTTCATCAACTTTAACCGATGTAAAAAAGAGAAAAAAAAGCGAAAAGAATAGAAAAAACGGTAAGTAAAAAAAGAAAAAAAAAAAAAAAAAACGAAAAGAAAAGTAAGTTTAGTTACGAGACGCAATACAGCGCTAATGGAAATTACCATTTTAATAGGATCGACTGGAATAATGCAATGAAA
>NW_020870927.1:72500-75000 GCF_003789085.1 Penaeus vannamei
ATATATATATATATATATATACATATGTAGAAGACGAATTTTTCCTATATAAATTTATTATATTCATTGTAATAAATTTTTGTACCGTCATATTCATGAGTTATTTATTTATTTAAATGTAGGCCTATTCTAACTGCATTTACTATACCGTTAAATCTTCTTTGGTAGCGTAACCTAATGGTCTTTAAGGCTCGTGGGGCTGGGAATGAATTATTTCCTCCGTTGAGGGTGGGTCAAATTTTAACGGTCATAGAAACATCTTTAACCCTTAACATTTTATTCAGTAAATAAGCAATGAATAAATGGCATATCAATCTGTAAAATTTAGCAATAAGCATAATAATTTACATAAGCAATATTCTCAAATAATTTAATTCATATCTAAGGTTAAGCTACCAGCCCCAATAAATCATATCTAAGGTTAGGAATCAAAAGCATTTTAATAAACAAATTAAAAATACACATGAGACGGAATCGAGACCCTCACACCCAGTCTGTCAGTGTTCTTTCCATGATTTTTCCTAGGACATAAGCCAATCGTTCCCCTGACTTTCGTCTTTACAATTTTCCTCTCTTACACTTCTCTCTAATAAATAATTCCCTTCTCAAACTATTCATTGATACTACCGGAACTGTCACCTACGACTACTTCCGTTGCTGTATCCACGGACCATTAAAATAACGAAATAACTAATTAAAATTCACTGGCAACAAAGCATTATGGCGTTCTGTTCTCGCTCCATTTCCCACTAATTCTCCTTTCTGTTCTCATGGGGAAGGCAAGGATTCGTCTGAATATCATAAATTGATACAAAGGGATTTAACAACTACGTTAATAAACTTATCAAGCACTGTGATATATAATATCAGGATAAAACACGACTTCAAATACCAGCACTCAGCTTATCTGTTGACATGGGGAAGGCAAGGATTCGTCTGACGAGAAATCGTTAAAACAACAAACTTATTGCTTTCCCCCAAATCAATTGTTAACATTTAAATAAACAAACCATTTCTAATTGATTATTATAATTTACTATTTTTATAACACTAAATTTTGCTATATTGATATGCCTGTAGAGTTATAAAAATATGTAAACAAATGTTTCAGTGACGAATGTGCATCTTTGAAATCACAACCAGCGCACCTTTTTGAATGTCGAATAAATAATGATCACACACACACACACACACACACACACACACACACACACACACACACACACACACACACACACACACACACACACACACATACATACATACACACACATATATATACATGAGTATATAGTTGTTTTTTCTTGAGTGGGTGTTATACGCGTAATATTCAGTGTATTATACTATTGTTTGTCCCTTTTAAAACATTTTTTAAGAGTGGATGTTGAAAGCGTTATATTCAATGTCTTCTATTGTACTATATTATGTTTAATGCACTTTTTATGTACTTTTCTAGTACAGTGTAGGTTACTCTGCCCCCTCTAGAGCCTCCGTATTACCTATGGTGTACACTGACATTTATTTTCAAAAGATGTTGTTTACCCAAAAATAGAGTGTCATTTTTAACTTACGTTCTCACGAAATGTTCTTTCTAGGACATATAATTTTATAGGAAACATTTTTTTTTTTTTAAATTATAGAATACGATACCTTATCTGAGTATGATAACTGTTTTCATAGGCCTATCTTATCTATATTCGCTAATTCTCATAGAAGCTTTGTAATTGTAAAATCGCCTTATATTATCTCAAGCTCGCCATGTCATCATAACATGTTGCATCATAATCCCTTGAACAGCTTTTGCATCATACTTTCCGAGCCTCGGTGTCTTCACACAACGCTGCGCCACTTTTACATTATCCTTAAACTCTATCGCATCCTCCATCAGCTTCAGTATCCCATTATATTTTATCATACGCGATTCTACGGCATTTTACGGCTCGCTCCGCCATCAGCGCTGGGCGTAAGGGAGTGAATACTAACCCTTCAGTCATCAATGTACGATGATTACTGGCCTCATGGCGTGTATGTGATGAAGCAGATATACATACATACATAGAATGAAGCAGATAACGCATTCGTTAATGTGGTTTATTAGAATGGGTGTTCTAAATAACGGCGTGCTTTGGGTCCAGTGTTATGTTTATGTTATGCATTTCGGCTTGATTTTGTTTTACGGTGTTCGCATTCCCCCCCCCCCCCTTTCGCATTAGCATTATTTTTTTATCTGGTGTTTGAAGATGATTATTGCGGTGTATCAAAGGAATAGTATTGTGAATAATATCTCTTTTCTCTCTTTTTTTAAACATTACTATCTGTTTGTTTCCTTATTTTGTTTGTTTCTTTTATGAATCTTTATTCCTTTAGCTTCTCCGTTTTCCGCTGCTAGGCTTCGCTGCCGCACGACAGAACTTTCCGCTTATCCACAGCTTTAAATCCGTGTTGCATTTTTCCGCCCTTCCTTCCTCCTCTTCTTCTCCCTCGCATAAGCTGATGAATC
>NW_020870927.1:80000-82697 GCF_003789085.1 Penaeus vannamei
CTCCCTCCCTCCCTCCCCCCTTCCCCCCATCCCCATCTTGCAAGACACCCTCTTCCCCCCACCCTGCCCCCCCCAATTCTTGCAAGCACTCCCCCTCCCCCAAAGCACTCCCCCCTCCCCCACTATCTTGCAAGCATCTCCATCCCCCCACCCCACCCCATTTGCAAGCAAGCCCTCCATCCCACCCCCAACCCCATCTTGCAAAGCACCCTCCCTCCTTCCACCCACCCCCTCCCCCCATCTTCCAAGGCACCCTCTTCCCCCCACCCCTCCCCCTCCCCCACGTCCCCCCACCCCGCATCGTTGGCAAAGCACCCCCTTCGCGCTCCCCCCTTCCACCCACCCCCCCCCTCTTGCAAGCACACCCTCCCCCTCACCCCCTTTCAAGCACATCCTCCTCCTGCGCTTAGCCCAAGTCAGAAATCCTGAGTAATTTGCAACTTAGCCAGGAAGGAGATGGAATTATTAGATAGTCAAGTCAAGTGATGAACTTGAGTCTCGGGTGTGTTCGTCTCAAGCCTGGCGAGTGCTGGCTTACTATATTGCTAATTATGGGGCAATTTTGATTAATTGATTCTGTCGCCTTCGTGAAATTAATTTGATATTTTTTTTTTTTTTTTTTTGGGGGTAGGGGAGGAGATAAGAGGGGAGGGGATGGATGGTGTGGTGTTGCGTGTGGGGGTGGATGGATAATGAGAGGGGATGGGGGGAGGGGGAGGGGGGTATGGGTGGGTGGTGTGTGGGGAGGGGCTTGGTGATAAGAAAGTTGGGGGGGGTATGGGGGGGGAGGGGTGGGAGTTGTCCTCAGTTTCATTCTATTGCATAATGGTGTTGCGTGTTGTCAGGCATCAGATGCTAATGAGTATAATTCGATATTGAGCTTTAGGCAGAACATGGCACATTGATGTGTGGTGTGTGTTGGTGTGTTGTGTGTGTGTTGCGTACAGTGTGCTGTACAGGTAGGTGTGTGCGGCTAAGAGAGACGGAAGAAAGATATATATATTATATATATATATATATATATATATATATATATATATATATACTCGGGGATGAAGAGATACATAGAGATAAAGAAAGATTGTGTGTGTGGTTTCCCTCTGAATGTTTATTCATCATACCTGTCGTAAATAACAGCACACAAAACATTTCATGACGACGCTTGAAGAAATAGCATGTCTTCTGCCCTTTAAAATCTCAAATTAAAGGATACATGAAAAGAATCCATAGTGTAGTTAGTATAGATTGTTGAAGTTTTCATATGGCAATGGCAAAAATAGATTAATAGAAATAAGAAAAAATAAGGGATATTAATGATAATAAATAAACGAAGAGTAAATGATTGATAATAAGAAAAGAATAATTAAAAATATAGCGTAGTTCAAATTTTCATATCCGTTCATTTCTATATAATCTCGTTTTGTGCTTCTTGAACGGAGATCGTTATTCTGTTCATTTACTTATTTACATATTAACTATTTTATTGGTACTTAAAAAACGGTTTTAATGCCGATATCGAAGACCCGAAATCCGTTCAAGAAATTAATGAATGTATGAACAGATAAATAGCAAAAAAATGTATATGTATATATGTATACGTAGATGGATGGATATATATATATATATACATATATATATATATATATATTATATTGTATATATATATATAAATAATTTTATATGTATATAGTATATATATATTATAATATATATTATATATATATATATTTATATATTATATATATATAATATAAATATATATTATATATTATATATATTATATATTTATATATATATATATATATCATATATATATATTTATATATAATAATATAACTATATGTTTATATATTAATATATATATAGATATATTACTATTATAATATATATTATATATTATATGTATATATAAGTATATTATATATATTATATATATATATATAATATATAATATATATATAATATATATATATTATATAATATATATATATATATAATTTATGTATAATATTATATATATATAATATATTATATATATATATAGATATAAATATATATATATATATATATATATATATTTATATATAATATATAATATATATATATATATATATATATATATATATATACATATAATACATACATAATTATATATAGTATATATATATTATAATATATATATTATATACATATACACATATATAATATATATAATATATATATATATATTATATATATATATATATATATATATATATATATACATATATACATATATATATTATATATAATATATATATATATTATATATATATATATATTGAATATATATATATACATTATACATTTAATTATTATATGTACATATATATATTTATATAATTATATAATATCATTATATAATTCTTATATTATATATATACTATATGTATATATATATATGTACAATTGTATTTTATACATATGTTAATATATATTGTTATTATATTATAATATATTATATAATGCATTAATATATAATATATATATATTATATATATGTATATTATATATATTATATATATATATATTATATATATATATGTATATATATATATATAACATATATATGTTATATTATATATATATATATATATATGTATTATATAATATATATGTATTATATATAAATATATATATGTATATATATAAATATAT
>NW_020870927.1:84946-107446 GCF_003789085.1 Penaeus vannamei
CCACGACACTTCTTAATACTCCAGACACGCAGTAGTTAAAGACATACTTGCACATGGCACTCCTTACCCAGAACCGAGGTGACGCGGCACGATGCGATGCCGGTACTGCAGTGCAACTTCCTCCTTTTGCAACTGACTGCAACTCAGATCTTGCAGAGATAGAGAGAAAGAGAGAAAGAGAGAGAGAGAGAGAGAGAGAGGAGAGAGATGAGAGAGAGAGAGAGAGAGAGAGAGAGAGAGAGAGAGAGAGAGAGAGAGAGAGGATGAGAGCGGAGAGAGAGAGAGAGACAGAGACACGGACACGGACACGGACACGGACACGGACACGGACACGGACACGGACACGGCGTACACGGACACGGGACACGGCGAAACCCGCGAACGAAACCACAGGGACCAGACAGATATAAAAGGAAACCTTCCCCTATTCAACGCCCAACAAACATCTCCCCACCCCCGAAGCCCCTGTCCCTATATATCCCACCCCGACTCACCTTAATACTCAAGACACGCCAGTAGTTAAAGACATACTTACACACGCACTCCTTGCCCAGACCCCGAGGTTGACGCGGCACGAGTGCGATGCGGACTGCAGTTCAACTTCCTCCTTTTGCAACTGACTGCAACTCAAGATCTTGGCAGAGATGCAGAAGAGAGGGGGAGGGAGAGAGGCAAGAGCAGGAGAGAGAAGAGAGAGAGAGATAGACGAGAGAGAGAGAGAGAGAGAGAGAGAGAGGAGAGAGAGAGAGAGGAGAAAGAGAGAGAAGAGGAAGAGAGAGAGAGAGGAGAGAGAGAGAGAGAGAGAAAGAGAGAGAGAAAGAGAGAGGAGGAGGGAGAGGAGAGGAGAGAAGAGGGATGAGAGAGAGAGAGAGAGAAGAGAGAGAGAGAGGAGAGGAAGAGGAGAGAGAGATGAGAGGAGAGAGAGAGAGAGAGAGAGAGAGAGAGAGAGAGAGAAGAGAGAGAGAGAGAGAGAGAGAGAGAGAGAGAGAGAGAGGAGAGAGAGAGGAGAGAAAGAGAGGGAGGGAGGAGGGAGGGAGGGACGATGGGAGGGTGGGTGGTTGCTTTAATGTTAGCAAGACGTGGAAGTAAGGCACGACTCAGCCAACACGGGATGATTTTTTTTTTTTTTTTTTTTTTTTTTTTTTGTTTTTTTGTGTGTGGTGTGTGTGTGTGTGTGTCGTGTAATGTGTATGTGTATGTGTGTGTGTGTGTATGTATGCGTGTGCATGTGTATGCTTATATGTGTATTGGTATGTGTACTGCTGTATGTGTATGTGTATGTGTATGTGTGTTGCTGTGTGTGTGTGGTACATTCTCTGTGATGTAATTATTCAGTTTTGTTCATATACGGTATTTGGTGATTTATTGCTATTCTTGAATATTAAACTGAGTGGAGAGAGAAGAAGGATCGATAAAACGGAACACGTAAAAAGAGAAGAAAAAAAGAAGAGAGAAAAAGAAAAGAAAAGAAGTAGAGAGAGAAGAGAAGAGAGAAAACGAAAAGAAGAAGAAGAAAAGGAAAAGATGAAACAAGAAAGAAAAAGAAAGAAAAAAGCAAGAAAAAGAAAAAAAAGAAAAAGAGAAAAAAGAAAAAAAAAAAAAAAAACACTTGTTATTGCAGAGCATCAACAACCGGCATTGCACATCGGGTTAGCCTCTTGTATACAATGTAAATAAGCTTATTTTCTCTTAAACGCACCGGAGGGCGCCATCTCCGCAGGCCAGCCTAGTCAACCCGCCACGAGCCTCTGCTTTAGCCCTTTTGCGGGGAAACTGGCTTAAAGAGGGAATTGAAAGAGAAAAAGAAAGAGAAAAGAGAGAAAAAGAAAAAAGAGAAGCGAGAGCAGCGAAAGAAAGAAAAGAGAAAGAGAGAAAAAAGAGAAATAGGCTCGTTTTTTGTGTCTTGTTCTAAAGAGGTTTTAACTGATATTTACGTCAGATATAAGATTGGGAATTATGTATGCTCGTAAGAATGAGGTTATGTTCTGTCTATCTATTTATATCTATCTCTCTTTCTTCTCTGTCTACCTCTACTCCCACCTCTTTCTCTTTCTTTCTCAGTCTTTCTATTTCATGTCCCGTGCCTCTGCGTAGCCCCTTTTGGCGGGAAAACAGTGGCTTACATAGACCCGTTTTTTGTGTCTTGTTCCAAAGGGTTTTAACTGATTTTTACGTCAGATATAAGATTGGGAATTAGGTATACTTGTGAGAGTGAGGTTATGTTATATCTATCTATTTATCAATATATCTCTCTTTCTCTGTCTACCTCTACTCCCACCCCGTTCTCTTTCTTTCTCAGTCTTTCTATTTCATGTCCCCCCCCCTTCTCATTCTACTTTTTCGTTGTCCAAAGGTTTCAAAGAGGTTTTAACTAATATTTACGAATATTTACGTCAGATATAAGATTATGAATTAGGTATTAATTAATTAATTAATCCCCCCCTTTCTCTCTCTTACTCACTCCTTCTATTTCGTCTCCCAAAGGGGTTTTTGACTAATATTTAGGTCAGATATAAGATTACGAATTAGGTATACTCGTGAGAATGAGGTTATATTAGATGAAAAGCAATAAGAAATATGACAGATTAGCTTACATTTCTAGAGAAGCAGATAGGTTATTAATCTCCATGTGAATACATTAAAAAATGTTCGTGGAAGGTACTGTAACATCGCAGCAAACTCGAGCCAACTACAGCGCAATCGGATACACAACCATTATGAACTTTGGATACGTGACTGTTCGCCAAGACAGAGACAATATCACCAGAATGTGTTACGAAATGTGAACCCAATATCAGTCATCCTTGAGCACTATTATTCACTTGCCGAGGGAACCTGTGTATAAATGTTTGGGTTTGTTGTCTTCAAAATGAACTATGTATTAGCAAAGGGAACCTGTGTATAAATGTTTGGGTTTGTTGTCTTCAGAATGAACTATGTATTAGCAAAGGGAACCTGTGTATAAATGTTTGGGTTTGTTGTCTTCAGAATGAACTATGTATTAGCAAAGGGAACCTGTGTATAAAAGTTTGGGTTTGTGGCCTTTAGACGGAACTATGTATTAAGAAAACATTTTTTTCCGGACTGCTAACTTTTAGAAGAGCTAATACTATTCTGATAACAATAACGGTTATATTTTTTAATAAGAGGCTCCGCTTATAGATTATAACAAATACAACATGGTAGAACGTTACTTTATATGATTATTCATCAATTCCCGTTTAGAGAGAGAGGGCGGGGAGGTAGAGACAGAAAGAGAGAGAATGGAGCAAGAGAGGTAGATATAGCAAGAGACAGAGAAGGGGGAAAGATATATATGTATATATATATATATATATATATATATATATATATATATATATATATATATAGAGAGAGAAGAGAGGAGAGAGAGAGAGAGAGGAGAGGGGAGGGAGAGGGACGAGAAGAGAGGAGAGAGAGAGGAGAGAGAGAGAGAGAGAGAGAGAGAGAGAGTTCACAGAGTAAGAGAGGTAGAAATTAAGATAAGAGAGATTGAAATATATACATATATAGAGAGAAGAGGGGAAAGGGAGTTAGAAATAGAAAGAGATAGAGAAGGGGGAAGAGAGGTAGAAATAGAAAGTTTCAAAAAGAGAGAAGGGGGAGGGGGGGAGGAAGAGGTAGACAGAGTGAGAAAAAGAAAGTGATATATATAGAGAGAGGGGAGGTAGAAAGGTAGAAACAGAAAGAAAGAAAGAAACGAGAAAGAGGTTAGAATGATAATTACCCATCCGTCCCCCCTTAGAAAAAGCAGAAACAATAAAATGAAAGTTAATCAAATACAAAAAAAGAAATAGAAAAAAAGAAAAAAAAAACATATCAACATATGTCACACGAGTATCCTCTTCATAGAAACAGATCGAAATAAAATAAAACATGAATAACCACTTTTTTTTCTTTTTTTTTCTTGGCTACATCTCGAACCACTTTATTACCCTGTATAAGACTCTGGCAAAACGCCAAGGTAATTTAAGGAAAAAAAAAGAAAGAAAAATAGGAAATAAAATAAGAATACAAAAAAGTATGCAATCCACGCATTACATAGACGTACATGATACGAGGAGAAAATAATAAAGGATTCATATTTTCTTTTATATGAACCATTTTGGTTTTGATATGGCAGTGTTTGGATTCAATAAATGGGTAAACTAGAGACTGAAGGAAAAGTACTTGTGTATGTATGAAGCTATCAAAGAAATGAATAATAGTGGTACAGTAATAGTCTATCCAAAATAATAGTCATAACAGCAACAGTTACAGTCTGTTCAAAATAATGGTGATAATTATAGTCTCTTTAAAATAATAGTGACAATCATAGTCTATTCTGAATAATTGAGACGCAGTAATAATCTATTCAGTGCGTTATATGAATACATGAATATACAATCAAAATACACGTAATTCAATTGACGATTTACGAAAAAAAAAATCAATTATATTCATTCTTATCTATCCTTTTTCCAGTATTATATTCTAGTTTGTTTTTTTTTTATCAATTCTTATACTGTTTAAGCCACATAACCCTAACTCTCTTTCGCGTGGGATTCTGCAAATAAATGTGAAAGTAATTGTGTGAAAAAGATAAGGAAAAGAGAAATCCGGTGATGAAAATTCCTTTCGCTCGTTTTAATGTTTGCATTTGTCTCTTCTCTTCGTTTCTCTCTCTCTCTGTCTCTGTCTCTGTCTCTGTCTCTCTCTCTCTCTCTCTGTCTCTGTCTCTGTCTCTGTCTCTGTCTCTGTCTCTCTCTCTCTCTCTCTCTCTCTCTCTCTCTGTCTCTGTCTCTCTCAACACACACACACACACACACACGTAGAGTCACAGAAACACAGAAACACACATCCATACGTATATACACACGCAGGACTGTCCGCCTTTCCGTAGCAGCGTTTTGTAAACATTAGATAATAAAGAAAGCGGATGTAAATAATAGAATTGAACATAAAAGGGTGATTATTAGATTGCACTTTACTCTTTCTTCAATAGGATAAAAAAATATTAGGATATATATTAGATTATAAATATTAGATTGTAAATATTAGGATAAATATTAAATTATCATCATAAACGGGTGAATATTAGATTGCACTTTACTCTTTCTTCAGTAGAATAAATGATAATAGCATAATATGACAATTATTTCAATGAAAAACCGATATGAAATAAATATTTTAAGCTAATAATGTAACAAATGTCAACATAAATTGCATCTGCATCCCTATATAGAAAATGTATTGGATGTAACCTGCAAACTTGACATTTCTAATATATAATATATATGTATATATATATATATATATATATATATATATATATATATATATATATATATATATATACTATTATTAATAGTGTGTTGCAAGGCTGAAGGTTTAAGGCCTCTGGTGATACCTAGCTGGGAGACCCAACTGAAGTGACATCGAATGAAATTTCCACCGTAATGACATTCGGTCTGCCACATCATATCAAATTGATTTAAAGACGGGATAATATTTCAGGATTGGATTGAATACTTTTTATTTCCATCAAACCATCTGTACTCATAAAAATAATGAAAATAAGGCCTACGGTAAAAAAAATCCGTAGTGACCTCACCATCTGTCGGTTGTCTTTTGTTTCCGTTTAACTGACGAATTTCCGTAGAATTCCAGCCCTGAATACACGCACACATACTTATTCAGATTCACATATGCGTTACATTATGTGTGTATGATTTTTGTTGTTTTTTTGTATACTGCATGTATTGTGTATGTAATTATACAAACAAATATTAGTAAAGTTTAAGAAGTGAAGCCAAAGACTTTAGTTGATCATACGGACAAGCTGACGAAGCTCCCCCCCCACCGTACCTCCCATCCCTTCCCCCCACCCAGGACTAACTCCTCCCCAGTCTGTCATATGTCTCCGTAGGATTCTCCGTGTCCCATTAGGCGCCCTGGCTAGGACTTCCTTTGATCTCCCGAAGGAAATAAATCCCAGATCTTGAATAATCCTGAAGTTCTGTCCAAGGTCGAGAAACTGAGAATCGACAGTTCTGTCTCGTCTTCAGTCTCCCTTTTATGCTTGAGTGATGAGGCGACGGCCAATAGATGGCGGTAGTTTTTGTTTACTCTTCCGTATTTCAATCAGTTGATGGTCGCCATATTGCCTTATTGGGTGATTTACGTTTCTGATGATGGTCATATGTTTATATATTGATTGATTGATTTGGCTCTTTGTTATTCTTCTACCTGCCTATTATATTTATTTGTTATTTATTTAGCATTTTTACTCTATCAGTAAAGACTTACATTTCCTGTTTGGTGATTTTTTTATAAATGCATTTCATTTACACCTAAAAGCGGTCGCCATCACTTCAGGGACAGGAAATTACATTCTTTAATCGAATAAAATCATAAAATTGCAGAACAACCAGGATTATATAAAAGAAGAACGAAGAAAGAAAGAGAGAAAAGAAGGAAGAAAAATAAAGAAGGAAGGAAAGAAGAGAAGAAAAGAAGGAAGGAAAGAAAAAGAGAGAAAGGAAAAAAAGGAGGAGAGAAAGACAGAGAGAGAGAGGAAGGCAGAAAGAAAGAAAAGAAAAAACATAACCTTTCCCTTCCTCAAAATTAGAATCCCAAATCTTTTATTAGTCCTAACCACAACCTTAAGAAGCCAGTTTCCCTCTATTCGAACACAGCCAGAAAGGCGAAACCAGATACAAAAGTACGTGTTTTCTCCGTATCTACTTTCAGACTGAAGTGCCGTTCTTGGGGCTCGTAAAAGAGGCACTTAAGAGAATGGTCGTCGCTAGAAGAGAGGCTGTAATAAGTGATTATAAGTGGGCTTAAGTGCGTCGGGGGGTTTCTGGGGCTAGGAATGGCACAAGTCAAACGTGAAAGGGTTAAAGCGTATGTCACAGAGCGATAAACTGGTGATGAAGATTGGGGAAAAAATCTATGGTGGTGGAAGCAGTGGTGGCAGCAATAATGGAGGTGGTGGTGTAGTATTCAAAGTAGTAGTAGTATCCGTAGTAGTAGTAGTAATAGTAATAGTAGTAGTAGTAGTAGCCGCAGTAGTAGTAATAGTAATAGTAGTAGTAATAGTAGTAGTAGTAGCCGTAGTAGTAGTAGTAGTAGTAGTAGTAGTAATAGTAATAGTAGTAGTAGTAGTAGTATATAGTAGTAGTAATAGTAAATAGGTATAATAGTAGTAGTCGTAGCCGTAGTAGTAGTAATAGTAATAGTAGAAGTAATAGTAGTAGTAGCCGTAGCCGTAGTAGTAGTAGTAGGAATAGTGATAGTAGTAATAGTAATAGTAGTAGTAGTAATAGTAGCAGTAGAAGGCGGAGAAGTAGTCTTAGTTGTTGTTATTGCTGTTGTAGTAGCAATGATATGAATATAAATAACAAAATTATAAAACAACGTTAAAACAACAATAACAATATTAGTTATAGTACTGCTAATAAGGAGATAACGAAAGGGAAAAGTATTAATAAAAAAACTGAGAAATTATTAGCATTAATGGTTATACTACTAATAACAGGAGAAATGCTAAGAATATTAAAGGCAAAACAATAATATTGACAATATTGAATCAATGATAAGAGCATATCATTGGAAATAGTGATAATGATAATGATAATGATCATAATCATAAGGATAATAATGATGATAATAATGATAGTAATAAAGATAATGATACGGATGAAAAAAGATGGCGATAAAGATAATGATAATAATGATAATAATAAGGATAATGATGATAAGGATAACAGTAATTATAGTAATGGTAATAAATATAACAATGATAATGAAAATAACGATGATAATGATAAATAATAATAATAATGATAATAATAACAGTGAATTTTCTAATAATAATGACAGTAAGGATAATAATGAAATTCATTGTAATGATAATTATGATAATAACAATAGTAATAATAATAATACCGATAATGATAATGATAAGAATAATAGTAATAATGATAATAATAATAATGATAATAATAATAATATAAAATAATAATAATAAATAATAATAAGAAAATGATAATGATACGAAAAAATAGTAATGATGAAGATAATGATAAAAGAAGTTCAATATAACGGCAGTAATAAAAGAGCTAAGGATAAAAGAAAGAAAAACATTTAGAAAACAATATAAAAAAGAAAAAAAAAGAAAACACATGCACAAAATTGAAAAAAAAAACTCTCTTATCATCTGACGAACTACAGGAGAAAGAAAATGATTGAATAATGATAAAGATAAAAACACTTCCTGCATAAAAAAATAAAAACTCTTTTATCACCTGATGAACTACAGGAGAAAGAAAATAATAAAATGATTAATAAAAAAAAAAACTGCAAAAAAAAAAAAAAAATAGCACCGATCGAATAATAAGCCGGAATCCCCCCCCCCCCCCGTTGTTTCCCCCCATTGTTACGAGCGAACCGTGAGGGAATCCGGGAACGGGAGAGCTCCGTTCAGTTCACTCGCTCACAATCAAGAATAGCTATTCATAGACTGATCAGGAGATTTGTTAGATTCCGGGAGTTCCATTACGTATTGGGGGGGGAGTCCGCACTGGCTAATTGGTCGTAAGGGGTGGGGGGTGGGGGGAGGGGAGGTACGTGAGAATGAGAGGGAGGGTGGGGGAGAAGGGGGTGGTTATTGTGTGTGGGGTGTGTGGAGGGGTAAGGGTGGGGGGGGGTTGGGAGGGAGGGGGGGTATAGGTACGTGAGAAGGGGGGAGGGAGGAGGGTGGGGGAGAAGGGGTTATTGTGTGGTGGGGAGGGAGTAGGGGTGGGGGTGGAAGGAAGGTGTAGGGTGAGTGTGAGGAAGGGGTGTGGAGGGAGAGAGGGAGGGTGGAGGAGAGGGTGGTGAATGTTTGTACTACATTTTTGTTGTTGTTTATTTATTTGTTTATGTGTGTTCATTTTATGTTTGTATGCTTATTTATACGCATGAATGTACATGTAATCTTACGAATTTTGTTGTTATCATAATTATCATTGTTATCATCATGATCCTTGTTATTATCACTATCACAATTATCATGGTTATTGTCATAATTATCATCATTATTATTACCATCACTTATTGTAGTTATCGATATTAGACCATCCCTTTTATCACTACTGATATCATTATAGTAATGATAATAACAACAGCAAGGTAGGCTTAGTCAATGATGGTAATAATGATGATGATGACGACGACAAAAACGACAACGACTACAATAACAATTATAATTACGATTACGATTGCGATTATGATTACGATTACGATTACGATTGTGATTACGATTACGATTGCGATTACGATTACGATTGCGATTACGATTACGATTGATGATTGCGATTACGATTACGATTACGATTGCGATTACGATTGCGATTACGATTACGATTACGATTGCGATTACGATTACGATTGTGATTACGATTACGATTACGATTGCAATTACGATTGTGATTACGATTGTGATTACGAATGTGATTACGATTATTGATTGCGATTACGATTGCGATTACGATTGCGATTACGATTGCGATTGCGATTACGATTGCGATTACGATTGCGATTACGATTACGATTGCGATTACGATTACGATTGTGATTACGATTACGATTACGATTGCAATTACGATTGTGATTACGATTATTACGATTGATTCGATTGATTGCGATTACGATTGCGATTGCGATTACGATTACGATTGCGATTATGATTACGATTATGATTGATTACGATTACGATTACTGATGTGCGATTACGATTACGATTGGCGATTACGGATTGTGATTAAGATTGCGATTTATTACGACGATTACGATTACGATTACGATTGTGATTACGATTACGATTGCGATTACGATTACGATTAGTTGTATTACGATTACGATTACGATTGCGATTACGATTACGATTACGATTACAATTGTGATTACGATTATTATTCATGATAGATGGATTACGACTACGATTGATTACGATTACGATTGTGATTAATGATTACGACTACGATTGCCGATTACGATTGTGATTACGATTATACGATATGATTACGAGATTGCGAGATTACGATTACGATGAATTACGAGAATTACGGATTACGACTACGATTACGATTACGATTGTGATAATTACGATATGATAGTGGTGGTGATAATAATAGTAATAATAACAACCAAGAAAATTATAATGCAGTCAGTACTAATGATGAGAACGGTGATGAGAATAATGATAATTGTGATAATGATATTAATAACAAAATAATAACAGTTACAAGACCAACAAAAAATAACCGTAATAAAGAACGGAGCAATAAAAATTATCACAAGAACAGCAACAAAAGATCACGAAGGCAAGAACAACAACGCCCCTCCCCCCCTTCAAAATGATCACGAGAACAAGAACACATACAAAAAAATCACAGCAAGAACAAAAATGTAAGCACCCAAAAAATTCACAAGAAGAACATGAACACAAAAAATCACAACAATAAAAAAACACCCATAAAAATCACAAGAACAACACTGCAACATTATCACAACGAAAAAAAAACAAAGAAGCCGAAAGCAATAACAACAAAAAACAACATAACAAAAAAATCAACATCGACATCGCCTCAGGTAATTAGCACGTGAACCCAACCGATTCCGCAGTAGTCGATTCAGTCGCTAATAGGACGATTCGACTCTCTTAAAAAAAGAAAAAAAAAAAAAAAAAAAAAAAAAAAAAAAAAGGGAGGGGGAGAGAGGAAGGGGAAGGGGAGGGAGGGAAGGGGAGGGGAGGGGAAAGGGGGAGGGAGAGGGGTGAGGGGGAGGGAAGGAGGGGGAGGCGAGAGAGGGAAGGGAGCAGGGGAGGGGAAGGGAGGGGGTGGAAGGGGAAGGGGAAGGGGAAGGGGGAAGGGAGGGTGTAAGGGGACGGGGGAAGGGAAGGAAGGGGATGGGATAGGGAAGGAAGGGGAAGATGCGGGATTCGACCATGATATACAGAGGGTTAGAAAGAAGCCTAGGGGTTGAGAGGCCTAAGGGTGGGGAAGCGGGGGGGGGGGTAGGGAAGAAAGAAAGTAGAGGGGGTGTGGCCTAGTCGGCTAGAGGGGGGGGGGGGGAGGAGGGAAGGGGGAGGCCTGTGGAAATTTCGAGCCAAACCTTCAATTTCTTTCGTTTTTTTTTTTTTTTCGTTTTCGTCCTTTTTTCATCGTTAAGGAAAGAGGGAGATGTGGGGGGGGGGGGGGAGGACCCTGATTGGAAGGTATAGCGGCACCTGATTAACGGAAGACGCAACACTATCTATCGACGAGAAATGAAAAAGAAATCGTAACTTGTGCAAACAGAATAGATTATAAAGGATTAATCACTCTATAATTCTTGAGTAATCTTCCTGGTAAGAGTATTACGTAAGGTAATGAGCCTTTCCATCTGAATGACCTTTCAGCATTTTCAGAATACGGATAAAACATACCCCCCCCCTTAAAAAAAGAGAGAGAGAGAGACAGACATGCAGAGAGACAGACAGAAAGAAAGAAAGAAAGAAAGAACACACACACACACACACACACACACACACACACAGAGAGAGAGAGAGAGAGAGAGAGAGAGAGAGAGAGAGAGAGAGAGAGAGAGAGAGAGAGAGAGAGAGACTGACAGACACACATACACACAGGCAGACAGACAGAAAAGCAAAATTGTACTAATAAATAATCTGTTACTCTTACTACTTAGCTAACTCAAAAACCAAAGATCAGTCTCACAAAATACCAACGCTCAATATAACAACAACAAAAACAACAACAAAAAAAACAAAAGAGAAACGTTTTCTTTATAGCTCCGCCCTGATGAGCATTCGAAAATTCATTCCATTCACTCATATTTTCTTCGACCTGGGAACTGTCAATAGCATGTAATTCACCACCGTGGAAATACTGTAAGCCAATACGTTTGCTCAGTGCGGTGTGAAAGTGTACCCATGTGTGCTATTTCGTGTAAATGTAGGCGTGTGTGTCGCGTCTGTGTGCGTGTGTGTGCGTGTGTGTGCGTGTGGGAGCTGGGACATACTTACATACGGTGTAGTGCATTTCTGTTTGCATCTTCGCTCTCGGGTGTCGCTGTTAAGTACGTGGAGGTTATTGCTGTTGCGTAGGCTCATGCGGGCGGGACCGCATGCTGCGCGGAGTTACGGTGCAGGGATGGCGAAAATGTTATTATCTCTTACTGCGAATATTGTTCAGTGTGTTTGTGTTATTTGTGATCTTATTACTGCGAATATTGTGTGTTGTTGTTTGTGTTATATGTGTATCGTTGTTGTATGTGTATTGTTGAATATTCTAGAATTGTGTTATTTGTGTATCGTTGTTACTGTGTATTGTTGTCGTTACTGTAATGTAAATTTTTGTGTTTGTTATTTTGTTGTGTTATTTCTATAATTGTGTTATTTGTGTATAGTGTTACTAATAGATGTATCGTTGTGTGACTGTGTTATTTGTGGTCGTTGTTATTTGTTATTTTGTGTATCTTGTGTTATTTCGTTGCGTATTACTACATTATTTAATTTATTTTATCAATCATTTTTACATTCAGATCAGAGGATGTAGCGTTAATACCATGGGTTCAAGTGATGTAGGGAACAGCACCATATGATTAAAAAAAAAAAAAAAATTATCAGCGAAAAGAGAATTATCGTCTGACGCACGCAAACTTGATAAAAAAGAGACGATTTTTTTTTTTTTTTTTGTTGTANTCTCTCCCTCTCTCCTCTTCTCTCTCCTCTCCTCTCTCTCTCTCTTCTCTCTCTCTCTCTCTCTCTCTCTTCTCTCTCTCTCTCTCTCTCTCTCTCTCTCCCTCTCCTCCTCCCTCCCCCCCCCCTCTCCCTCTCCTCATACACACACACACACACTCTCTCTCTCTCTCTCTCTCTCTCTCTCTCTCTCTCTCTCTCTCTCTCTTCTCTCTCTCCTCTCTCTCTCTCTCTCTCTCTCTCTCTCTCTCTTCTCTCTCCTCCTCTCTCCCCCCTCCCTCCCTCCCTCCCTCCCCCTCTCCTTCTCTCTCTCTCTCCCTCCCTCTCCTTCCTCCCCCCCCTCTCTCCCCTCTCTTCTCTCACCTTCCCTCCGTCCTACCTTCTTTCCGTCCTTCCTCCCTCCCTCTCTCTCTCTCTCTCTCTCTCTCTCTCTCTCTCTCTCTCTCTCTCTCTCTCTCTCTCTCTCTCTCTCTCTCTCAATTCCTTCCTTCCACTTCTCTCCTTTTCTCCCTCCTTCCTTGCTCCCTCCCTCCCTCCTTCTTTCCCTCCCTCCCTCCATTCCTTCCATCCACTTTTCTCCTTCCCTTCCTCTCGCCTTCCTTCCCTCCCTCCCTCCGTCCCTTCATCCCTCCCTCCATTCCTTCCCTCCTTCTACGCTTCCCTACCTCCCTCGAACTTTACCTCTCTCCTTCCTTCCCTCCCTCCCTCTTTCTCTCCCTCCCCTTCATCCCTCCCTCCATTCCTTCCTCCCACATCCTTCCCTCCTTCTACGCTTCCCTACCTCCCTCCAACTTTACCTCTCTCTTCCCTCCCTCCCTCCAACTTCTCCTCTCTCCTTCCCTCCCTCCCTCCCTCCTTCCCTCCCTCTACCCACCCTTCAGCGAGGAAACAAAGGTCGAAGCGCCGCCCAGTGTTCAGCTTTAACCCCTCGTGTGAGTGCGTGTCGCAGGAGGAGCAGTTTCTTTCATCGCGGGGTCGGTCGGCTTCGGCCCTGGAGAGAGAGCTGCATGAGGCCGAGGTCGAGTCTTGACCCGAAATAGGTCGTGTTGGGCCCCCCCCCCCCCCTCCCTTCCAAGGTCACGGGGGGGGAGGCTCTCGGGTCCTCGTATCCCCTCTCGAGATGCGAAGGGGGGGGGAAGAAGGAAGAGTTAAGGTGATAGATGGAGGATGAATTTAGGGAGGATGAAGAGATAAAGGGATTGATAGATAAGTGGATAGGTAGATGAAGGATAGAGAGATAAGTAGATAGATAGATGAAGAGCAAGGAATAATTGTAACACGGATGATAATGATGAGGATAATGAGGACGATGATGATGATTATGATAATGAAGAAGGAAAATGAGAAAAAGAAGAAGAAATACAATAATAACAATAATTACAATAGTAATTTAACATAACACAAGACACCGACCCTTCTTCAGACTGGAACATCTAAATACATATTTATCGAAAAGTTTATAAAGAAAAATATATATTTCCTCTTGAAGATATGTCTAACGTTGAAAAAAAAGTTTTGGATGTTTGTTTTCATTTATTTTCCATCAAATTGAGGCAGCATTTTATTCCTGTTTTTCACGACGTATTTTCCGTTGGTGAATTTAATTAGCAAGTCACTGATTTGATTTGTTTCTTGCTAGCGAGCCAGTGTCCCCAGGCAACAAAAGCAGCGACAGGACAGACAGGATCTTATATTGAATTTGTCTGCGGCGACGAAGACGTGGCTGTCGGCGGAGTGACGTGCTGTATCTTCCCGGCGGCAGCCCACTGAGGGTGCGGGGGGCGGCGGCCCTTGTGGGAGTGTCCGGCTGTCGCGTCGAGGCAGATGGTCCGCTGATGCTCCTGTCGATATCGAGGGAGAAACATCAATGGCGGCTTAATATTTGAGATTATATGTGCGCACGCATACGCGTACACAGGCAAATAGACACACACACGAACGACGAACACACGCACGCACGCAAGCATGCACACACATACACATATAGATGCATAGATATACACATGCGCGCGTACCGCGTACATACAGATAGATAAGTAGATATAGACATAGATCTATATGTATGCGAATATGATTTTAGACGTAAATATGTGGCCCGGGCATCGAGGGCGAGCTGCCCCGAATGATCGTCGCGCCCTCTGCCCCGAGACGCCCTTCAGGCTTCTCCATTCTTCCCGCGTGTCCTTGCCCTCCCCCCTCCCCGCCCTACTTACCATCTCGAGGAGGTTAATTTTCTTCTCGTGCGCGCCGAGTAGCGTGAACGCGGAATTTAGAATAAAGAATGTGTATTCGCTGCCCTAAAGGAGGCCACGTCAAGGACGGCTTAAAGGGCGATGTGGATCAAGGGGGCTAATACATATTTTTTACCTTAATGGATTCAGAAAGAGCAACGCGCGCGAGACGAGGCCTGTCGCAAGAGTAAGGCAGTCGCAGTAGTAGTCCCTGTCGCAGGCACTTCTTCGGAGTCCCCCCCCCTTGCAGGAGGCGAACGCGAGGCCGATCTGCAGCCGTCGGAGAACATTGGCCGCGCTCGTTTGAAATGAATTAGCGGTTAATGAACTTTCTTATGAATACAGCCCGGGAGCTTAAACTGCAGTCTCCGCTAATGGAGTTGCCTTGCCAGACCTCCCTGCCCCCGCGCGGCAGAGTGGGGGGCGGGAGGAGCGGGAAGGGAGGGAGAGGGCCAAGGTCGCTTAATTAACTCTCAACCCTGTTGCTTGCGCGGGGGAGGAAGGGGTGATGGAGAGCCTCTGCTACTGTGCCCTTGGAGTGTGCATGCGCGGGGTCAGCATGGGGCCCATGCGGGCTCCGTCTCGAGCTCCTGCACGCGTCGGGGCGGGCACTTTGTCCCGATAAAAGGGCGATAGATTTTCCTTCGTCTTTTTTGCGTTTCCGCTTCGCTTGGATTTGGATTTCCAGGCTGGCAGTTTATGTCGCAAATTTGATCGGATAAATGGTCGTTTGCTAATGGGATTGCGCTTATATTCATCGCCTAGAAATTCAACTTTTCCAACGACTCCCCGGTGCCGCATGCCATATCACGCGCGTTTGTACTTTATCCGTTCACTCGTGTGCACTTAGCAAGGGCACCGCTGCACGGTGGCAATAGATCAGCGAGAGAAATGGTTCTATGCAGCGAGACGCAGCGCTTGCACAGCGGACGGTTGCAAAAAGGTCGACGCGTTGCAGACCGAATTTATGCAGCTAATCGTAATTATAGTCGTCCATTTTTCGAGATTCTGCGATTCGCACTGTTTATAATTTTTTTTTCGTTAATGGTCGGGGCTAGCCGACAGAGCGTAAACTTAGACTGAATTTGACAACACAAACACGGTATAAGTTGAAAGTCCAGCGACCACGATAAAGACAACAATGATGGATGTAACGACGGGTCAATTTCGTTGTTAGTCTGATGAGGAGTCTATTTTTGCCGAATATTTTTGGCATATTTCATAAAATCACAACAAATGCTCGGCTGTTTTACAAAACGCCAGATTGCAGAAGCACGTCACAAGAAACATAATTAAGAAGGTAAAACATTAACCAATAACGATCATAAATCAGTCAAAAGATAAAAAGGGCCCGGAAATTATGGAATTTCTTTTTTGGCGAGGCAAGAGGGAAATAACTTCCCCAGAGGACTGCGGGGTGAGCGTGCGGGGGCGGCCTTTTGCATAATGAATAAGCAGCCAAACGACGCCCATTTCCTCTCTGCAAATGTTCTCTTCATAATGTCGTTAAAATGGTCGGTTCGTTACCGGTGCATATTAATTGGTTATTATTAGTAGTATTCCGTTAATTAGAGACGAGTGATGAGATGATGTCGGTTGGCAGTTAATTATAGATAGATAATTATTTGTTAATTTTAGGAGTCAGCTAATTAGAGGTATTAGCTATTCCGAGCGTTTCTTTTTGTGGAAAATCGATGAGCGCGGCAGCTAATGAAAGAACGAGTAAATACTACGTCTTGTTTATCAAAAGACTAAAAATATCGCTGCGAGGGTCTCCTTCGCGCTCTCGCGGCAGACCGCAAGTGCAGAGCGGGCGGGATTTCGCCTCCTCGCTGCCCGCCGCTTCGGGGAGGGGGGGGGAGGGAGAGCGGACGTGGATTCCGCTGCGTCAGGAGAGATGCCGCGCCGTCCGGGCTGCGAGGTTGGACGGTGTCTGGGGGCGGGGGGACCCGTTCGAAACACCCTACCCCCTGTCTTTGTCTGTCTGTCTGTCAGTTAGTCAGTCAGTCAGTCAGTCAGTCTCTCTCTCTCTGTCTTCTTTCTCTTTTTCTCTTTCCTCTCTCTCTCTCTCTCTCTCTCTCTCTCTCTCTCTCTCTCTCTCTCTCTCTCTCTCTCTCTCTCTCTCTCTCTCTCTCTCTCTCTCTCTCTCTTTTTCTCTCTCTCTCTCTTCTTCTCTCTCTCTCTTTCATTCTCTCTCTCTCTTTCATTCTCTCTCTCTCTTTCATTCTCTTCTCTCTCTCTCTCTCACTCACTCTCTTTCTCTCTCTCTCTCACACACAATGTACATATATATATATATATATATATATATATATATATATATATATATATATATATATATATATATATATATACATATATATACATATATATACATATATTATATATATACATATATATATATATATATATATATATATATATATATATATATATATGTATGTATGCATGTATGTATAGATATACATATGTGTGTGTGCATGTATGTATGTATGAATATGTGTATATAAACTCACGTACGTGTGTGTGTGCCCTCTTTCTTCTCCCCCTTTACCCAATATCTCCCCTCTCTCTCACCCTCTTCCCGCTCCGCCCGCCGCGAATAGCATCCCAAGGGGCGTCTGGGCGTGACCCGCGGCCCCTCGCCCGCATTTCAGAAGGCGCGGCCGTGAGCAGCGTCGCGGCCGCCGTATTACCTCCGCTCGCCCGCTCGCCTTCCGCTGGGGAAGGCCGAGGGCGGTCGCCTTCGGGCTCACCTTCTTGCACGCGTGCGCGCGCACCAACACACGCACACGCACACACACACACACACACACACACACACACACACACACACACACACACACACACACACACACACACACACACACACACACACACACACGCACGCACACGCACACGCACACACACGCACAAGCACACGCACACGCACACGCACACGCACACGCACACACACGCACACACGCACACACATACACACACACACACACACACACACACACGCACACGCACAAGCACACGCACAGACACACGCACACGCACACGCACACACATGCATGTATGCATATATGTATATATGTATATATGTATGCGTGTATATATGTATGTTGGTAGGTAGGCTGGTTAGTAGGTATGTGTATGTCTGTGTATGTAGTCGTGATAATTGTGATAATTGTAAAAATAATTATTCGTTTTTACGTCACGAACTTTTGTCATCTTGCGAAGGACCCTCTTGGTCCCCAGTCACGCCCGTTACCACTGCACCACGGCGGCCGCATCATCGTCATCATCATCATCATAATGATAATAATAATAATAATAATAATAATAATAATAATAATAATAATAATAATAATAATAATAATAATAATAATAATAATAATGATGATGATGATAAGATAATGATAATAAAAGTAATGATGATACAATAAGTAATGGTTATGATGGTGATAGTGAAGAGATTACAGTTCAAGCGTCTAATCAATTCAGGTACAGTTGCCAGTATTCACTCAAGTCCCATTTCCAGTTTCGCAAAAGCATTTCTGGAAGGAGATCGCGATGTCTTTGCGGATGTTACGAAGTTACTGAAAGACGTTCTTGTCAAATCCTCGCGTGGATCATAGAGAATGTGGCATTTAAGGCATTATTATAAGGATGTTGGTGTTCGAGTTGATTTCGCACAAGAGTCGAAGGGGAATTTGATCCAATTATGATGCGCACAGTTCTTCTCTGGTTTTATTCTGATTTTATTGTTTTCGGACTTTATGATGGCCGAACCGCTGGTTGGTTGCAGTTGCGGATTCACTCGATAGGTCGTGCGAAGGTCGTCCATGGCGGAGGAAGCTTTCGTGAGATGCGCCAGGTGCTTTTGGTCCTGACAGCTTATTAAACTTTCTTCCCACGCTCTGAGTTTATTTTTTCTGGCGTGAACCATTCCGGATATTCATTCTATAATCAATCCTAACACACACACACACACACACAGAGAGAGAGAGAGAGAGAGAGAGAGAGAGAGAGAGAGAGAGAGAGAGAGAGAGAGAGAGAGAGAGAGAGAGAGAGAGAGAGAGAGAGAGAAAGGGAGAAAGGGAGCAGGAGTGAGAGGGAAAGAGTGAGAGTTTGACAAACAAAGAGAGAGAGAGAGGGGGACAGAGAGAAAGCGAGACAGACAGACAGAGAGAAAAACCGCTGAGTTGTGTCATCGTTAATACTTTGAAGTACCATATGACGTCACAAGACCTGATTCAGATCAATCTTCGTCCCCGCCCCCTCCCCCTCCTTCAGACCTCATCCTTAGTGGCCTTCGCAGACTCCCTGTCTCCCTTTCCCCTTCTATCCCCTCCTCCTCCTCCCCCTCCTTTCCTTATCTTTCCCTATCTCCCCCTCTTCCCCTTTCGTTCCATCCACACCCATTTCCTCCCGAGATGTTTTTGGACCAAATAAACAAAATAGGCCTCTGCAACGGAGCCTTTTTTGTCTCTCCGATCAGCTGCCAGAGCAAGAGGCGCCTCCATGCAGAGGATCTCGGGAATTTTGAATCCTGAGATCGTCGACGCAAAATTCAACGGTTTTGAAATTGAAATTCTTTTGGTCTAAAAGAGAGAGGAGCGGGAAAATGAGAGGAAATACGCGCTTCTCTTGATCACTTGTCCTAATGCGTCAAGAATTTGAGAGAAAAAAAAACAATGTTGACACGTGGCTTATCATCATCGACGTTTCTTACCCACTGTCTCGTTTTTTTTTTTGTAATGAAATTTGCAGGAGATGCTTGACATTGTTTTAGAGATAAATCACATTTCTCGACCTCTTATTACGTCACTAATAATCGCCTGAGAGAGCAGACGGCAACACCAGTTGACGGCCGGATTGACCAAGGACGAGGTACACTAGGAGCCTTCCTCCTAAGTTAATCAAAGAGGTGTTCATATGAAAGGGAGCGACGCCATCGCCTGATATAAGAAACCAGTTACATAAACAGTCCGATGGATACAACATAAGCAACATCGCTTAATAAGAGCATTCCGTAGTGTCCCCGGCGAATGAACTTCGGCGGGCAGGCCATTTCCCTCACATCTCGCCGCAGCCCAGCTGTTAAAACGCAGTCACTTCGGTCAAGAATGTATTCACAAACGGGCGCAGCGGTGCCACTTTGTCATTCATATTCTTTGCGTTTGATAGTTGATAGTGATTAGCATGGTGATTGGGTTTAAGCTTCTTGTTGGATTATGCTAATGTTGATGTTTGATAGTCATTAAAGGCAAACACTCCATCAAATTGCACCGAATCCGAGTCATTTGTAATTCATGGTGTTTGGCGATACAAAAACCGGCTGGGTTTTGAGCGAGCCGCAAAGTTTTTTTCTCGTCTAATATATTTGGATAAAATGAAAAACAAGTAAGGCCGGTTACCAATTTCGCCTTTACATTAGATTTTCCCTTTGAGAGTTTTCAGTCTTTTTTCTTTAGCGTCCGATTGATCTGCTTCGGATTATGAGCATCGGTCCGTCGCTGAATCCTCTCTGATGTTTCACTGAGGATTTTTTGGATAGTGTTTCCTTTTGGACTCGAGGATTATCCTAGATCAGTTTTTGCTTGTTAGGTTGGCACGATGTCTGACATTTGAATATTTCTGTGTCTAACTGAAGCTTTAATTTCAATAAATCTTTTGTTGAGTTGCAATTTCAATAAATCGTATGATGAGTATATGTAAAATGAGCTTTGAATTACGTGTATGTTCATGAAAATGGCATGAAAAATTGCTTATTTGTGTTGAATAGAGTGCGTTAAATGAAATACCCATTTCAATATTTCAAACTAGACTTTAATTATGGAAAACTGTATGTGTGACCAAACTAATAAGTATATATTTTACTCGTACAGCATACCAGTGGTGTATTTATTCAAATTAATGACAGCAATGCTTTTTTGTTAGCGATGATTTTTAACGACAAATTATTACGTTTTGGACAGCACTATTATGTTTAGGGTCAGCCCACGTAACGAGTATGTTAGTATAATGAGCTCGTTACTGCAGTAATGTGATCTAAACATTACTATATATATATATATATATATATATATATATATATATATATATATATATATATATATATATTTGAAGATATGAATAAACCAATCTATCTGTCTATATATGTATATGTATATGTATATAAATATAGATAGACATAGAGAGAGAGCGAGAGCGAGGTGAAGGGGAGAGGAAACAAGAGAAAAGCAAATTATGCTTTCTGTATAACCGGATCCAGTGTCTGTTTCTGGGGCTGTTATACCATTTATTGTGAGCCAGGCCGCGCGTTTACTTCATGTCTGATGTTAATGCAGCATTTCTTTATTGGGGAACAGAATAGCATAATCCGGATTTGCCTCACACGAATTTATCCTTTTCCTACCCTTCCTCGGAATACCACGGAGAGGGACAAAAGAAGAAAACGAAGGAGGGAAATGAGGTCAGATGGGCGCCCTCTGACCTCGTCTTCGTCCTCACCAAGGAAGTGGTGTTTGGTGACGCCGGTGTTTGAGGAAGGAATCACGGAAGGGAAGGTCCCGAGAAGCTGCTTGAAGGGGCGGCGTCTTCCTGGGTCGTTTCTACTTTCGTGGGCGGCGCTTGGAGGAGGAGGGGGCGAGGGGGAATGAAGGGGGAGGAGGGAAAGAAGGAGGGTGGAGGGGGGAGGGAGGAGGGAGTGGAAAGGGAGAGGAGGGAGGGAGAGTGGAGAGGAAGGGGCGAAGAAGGAGGGAGTGGAAAGGAGTTGGAGGGTGAGGAACGAGTTGGAAGGGAGAAGAAGAAAGGGAAGGAGGGAGGAATGAATCGATGGATAAATCAAGGAAGAGAGAGAGGGAAACTGGTATGGAAGGATAGAGAAAGGGAGTAAGTAATTGAGGGAGATTAAGAGGAATTTTAGACGGTGATGGAGGAAGAGAGACAGAGGGAGGAAGGGTGGGTGTACAATGAGTGAACGGAGTGAGGAAGGGAGGGAAGGGATAATGGATTGAATGACTGAAGTAGAGAAGGGATTATTGGAGGTGGGTGGTGGGAGGCGGTGAGGACAGAATGGAGAGACAGATGAAGGGATGGAAGGAGGAAGGGAGGGAAGAAACGAGCGAAGGAAAGGAGGGAGCATAGTAGGGACTGAGGGAAAGATGGAGGGATGAGGAGAGGCGGATGGATGAATAGATGCGTGGAGGGAAGGATGGAGGAGAGGTGGGAGAGAGAGAGAGAGTCAGAGAGACAGACAAAGAAACAAAGAAAAGAAGAAAGACGAAACTATATATAGAAAAGGAGAATGCAAAGATGAGGGTGAGCGAGAGCCAGCAAAAAGGGAAGCGATTCGTCATCATCCATTACCTCGCAAATCGTCTTCGCCGTGACTCCTTTCATGAGCGAAAGCCAACGCCTTCTAATTCGCTCGCTCCCTGCCTCTTACTTCGTCATCGGGCTGGCCTTTTTTTCTTTCTCTTTTTTCTCTGCTCTCAGCGTCGAACACGTGGCGACCTGTGGCGGCCCAGGAAG
>NW_020870927.1:111244-113744 GCF_003789085.1 Penaeus vannamei
AGAGAGAGAGACAGAGACAAGAGACAGAGACAGAGACAGAGACAGAGACAGAGACAGAGAGCAAGACAGAGACAGAGACAGAGACAGAGACAGAGACAGCAGACAGAGACAGAGACAGAGACAGAGACAGAGACAGAGACAGAGAGACAGAGACAGAGAAGAAGACAGAGAAGAGCAGAGAGAGAGACGATCGAGAGAGAGAGAGAGAGAGAGAGAGAGAGAGAGAGAGAGAGAGAGAGAGAGAGAGAGAGAGAGAGAGAGAGAGAGAGGGGGATTCCGATTCATTTTTTCCCCCTTTTTGTTTTCCAAGCCAACCAGAGGATGAGATAATAATTATATTTAGAATCATTATTGTTTTTTGTTTTGATTTTCTTAGCGGCGGAATATTATATTTGTTGATTTGCTTGTGCTGAGGGAGAACGATCATAGGAGAATGGTTTAACTAAGAAAAAGGTATTTTATTATTATTTATAGTTTAACATTTGTTAGGTAAAAAACATAGAAAAAAAGAGAGATATGTACACAACATGATTGCAGACAGAATAAAAAAGATTTAACAGGTCGGGGAGGCGAAGCAGACAGACAGACGACAAAGATTGCGGAGCTGATCAGACACAGACACACTACAGACAGGCAGACAAGATAGACAGATGGGAGACAGGCTGCCAGGACAGACAAAGACAGTGGGGACCATCGGCGAGGCAGACAATTCCAGACAGAGCGACAACGATAGACAGAGGCGAGCATACAGAGCAGACCAAAAATAGACAGGCGAGCAGACAGACAGACAGACAACAGGAGAGCAGCCCCTTAAAGAGGCCCAGAGAAGAAGAGAGAGAGAGAGAGAGAGAGAAGAGAGAGAGAGAGAGACGAGAGAGAGAGAGAGAGAGAGAGAGAGAGGAGAGAGAAGAGAGAGAGTGCCCGGACGAGAAGGAAAAAAGCCCCCCAGGTTCATAGCTCCCCCCCCACCCCCCTTTCCCGCCCTCCTCCTTGTGTTAGAGGATGGATAGAAGGAAAAGGAAGAAGAGAAAGAGAAAGAGAAAGAGAGAAAAAAGATATGTGTGGATAAAGACACCATTCACATGCCTGCACGCACATACACATACATGCTGAATACAGACACACAAACGCACACACGCTATTTATGATATGGGAATAATGTCTGAATGAAATAAGAGAAGAGAGAGAGAGAGAGAGAGAGAGAGAGAGAGAGAGAGAGGAGAGAGAGAGAGAGAGAGAGAGAGTAGATGAGAGAGAGAGCAGAGAGAGAGAGATAATTAACAATAGAGAAATAAATAGATATAATAGAGGCGAATGGGAGATAAAGTAAGCGAAAGGGGGAGGAGGTGGGGAAGAAGGGAGGGGAGGGGAGGGAGAGAGAGAGAGAAGAGAGGGGATGGGAGAGGAGAGGGAGAGGGAGAGGGAGAGGGAGAGGAGGGGGGAGGGAGGGAGGGGGAGGGAGGGAGGGAGGGAGGTGAGGGAGGGAAGGGAGGGGGGAGGGAGGGAGGGAGGGAGGGAGAGAAGAGGGAGGGAGAGGAGGGGAGGGAAGGGAAGGGAGAGAGAAGGGAGGGCATTAGGTATCCTCAATAGAAGATTCAGTTCTTTTCCGAGTAAATTTGCGAATCAAAATTGAGGATAATGCCGGTTCTCGGAAGCCTCGGGTCGAGCGAGGTCAGGCGGGGTTGAGCTCCCCTCGGTCCTCGGGGGGGCTGTGTCATGACCCCGTTCGCTCGTCGCTGTTCACGATGTTCATATTTCAGCAGATGTTTGCCCGCTCGAGTGGGGGAAACATCAGTCGAATCGGGAGCTCGTGTTTGATGCATGAGATCCGTCCATGGACTGACTGACTGACATTGACTGATTGACTGACTGACCTACGGACTGATTGGCTGATTGACTGACTGATTAAACGGACTTGACTGATTGATTGACTCTGACTGACTGATTGATTGACAGACTGATTGACTGACTGACTGACTGATCGACTGACTGATTGACTCTGACTGACTGATTGATTGACTGACCGATTGACTGATTGACTGACTGATTAACTGACTGACTGACGAACGCTCAGCGGAGATAAGAAATCAGAGAATTCATATTTAATGACTGACTGACTGACATATTCAACGACCATCTTCCATCGACTGATTGACTGACTGAATGTAGATGCTTTGAGTGAATGACTCAGTCGATGGAGAAAGGGCTCTTCTTAATTAATTTAGGAAGATGTATTTTGGGGGGGAATTTGTGTGTCAATGACTCACTCACTCACTCACTCTTTTCTCTCCTTTCTCTCTCTCTCTCTCTCTCTCTCTCTCTCTCTCTTCTCTCTCTCTCTCTCTCTCTCTCTCTCTCTCTCTCTCTCTCTCTCTTCTCTCTCTCCCTCCCTCTCAGACTCCCTCCACTCCCCCTCCCTTCCCCTCGCCTGCCCTCCTCCCTCCCCTCCCTCCCTCCCTCCCTCCCTTCCTTTCCCTCCCTCCCTCCCTCTCCCTCCTTC
>NW_020870927.1:118744-123939 GCF_003789085.1 Penaeus vannamei
TCTCTGCCTTCCCTACTATTCAACCTCTCATACAGTTCATCTTATACCTTTTCCTCTGCCTTAGCCACCTCCTTCTTTGCCAAACTCCGCATCTCCTTAAACTCCTGATTGCTCTCTTTGTCCCCTTATCTATCCATTATGTGTGGAATTCTCTAATGTGATCCGCATAAAGATTTGGCTCAGTTTTCGCGCCGGATGCTGCCCGACGCAACCCTCCCCATCTATCAGGGCTTGGGACCGGCACTGAGTGGGACTGGCTTGTGCCTCCAGTGGATTATATATATATATATATATATATATATATATGATGTGTGTGTGTGTGTGTGTGTGTGTGTGTGTGTGTGTGTGTGTGTGTGTGATGAAACACTCATGATTATCCGATAGTAGAAAACTCACAATGCTAGAATTAAATCTAGTTTGTGTATTGTGGGTTTTCTACCATGTGTGTGTGTGCGTGTGTGCGTGCGTGTGTGTGTGTGTGTGTGTGTGTGTGTGTGTGTGTGTGTTGTGTGTGTGTGTGTTGTGTGTGTGTGTGTGTGTGTGTGTGTGTGTGTGTGTGTGTGTGCTCCACAGAGAGGGAATTCAATTTAGTGGGAGATGTTCATATGAGTTCAGTCCCCGTATGTAGTTATTAAAGAGCATTTTGACTAGAGAATATTTGTTTGCTAACCATTTCCTCTCCGGTCTAGTGAGGGAATATTGAGGGGGGGGGGGTGCTGGCTTTACAGAGTTTTAAGGTGGGGGTGAAGCTCGATGGTAGAGGGAAGGGGTGATGTGGGGTTATGTAAGACAGAAGTATGGGGAGGAAAGGATGGAGGGGAGGGGTTTGCTGTGGGAAGGGGTGATGGGGAGGGGGTAAGATAGAAGTAGGGGAGGGAAGGGGTGGAAGGGAGGGGGTGGTTAAGCCAGAAAGTAGGAGGGGAAAGGAAGGAGGGGAGGGAGTGCACAGAGAGGGTAGGGGAAGGGTGGGGTGATGGAAGGGAGGGAGAAAGTAAAACAGAAGTAGATGGAGGGAAGGAATAAAAGGGAGTAAAAAAACATAAGTAGAGGGAAGGAAAGGATGGAGAGAAGAGAAGGAGTCTCAGAGGCAGAAGTAGGGGTAAGGAAGGGCAGAGGTGAGGGAGGGAGGAGGAGGAGGAGGAGAGGAGGAGGAGGAGGAGGAGGAGGAGGAGGAGGAGGAGGAGGAGGAGGAGGAGAGAGAGAGAGGAGGAGGGAGGAGGAGGAGGAGGAGGAGGAGGAGGAGGAGGAGGAGGAGGAGGAGGAGGAGGAGAGGAGGAGGAGAGGAGGAGGAGGAGCAGGGAGGGAAAGCTGTCTGGAAGTTTGTTTAATTAGAATCCGTAGCCAGGGCCGCGGGTGAGATCCTCCTGTGGGTCGGGAGGGGTTCGAATCCCCTTCTCTCGGCTTCTGAACCCTGCTTCGAATTCCCGGCCCGTTTCTGTTATCGGTTCGTGTGCTTCCTGTTTTCAAATTGCTTCATTTTTTTTTCTTCTCCATTTTGAAATTTTGGATTCTGTGATATTCTTTTTATTCGTTTATTGTTATCTTTTTATTATTATTTTTTATTTTTTTATTATTATTATTTTTTTTTTCTTTTTTTCTTGTGTCTTTCTGCGAGTAAAAAGGGGGAAATGTGCTTTGTTGCGAAATTATACTGATGATACAAAGTGAATATAAAAAATACATAGAAGGATAAACACAAGTCATTATACACACATACTGTACACACAGACACACGCACACGAACAGATGCGATGCAATACAGTCACATGTACTGTTTAGAGAAAGAACAAACAAAATAAAGAAAACAAGAGATAAAAAACGCGACAAGACGACAAAAAAGACAAAAACAAAACAAAGAATAAGCAAACAAAACACAAATAAACACTCCCCCCCAATTAAAAAATAATAAAAGAAAAGAAAAAAGGAGAAACAAACGCGCCCCCCCAAAAAAAAAAAATAATAATAATAATAATGATAAAAATAAAAGAAAAAAAATATAACAAACGCGCCAAAAAAAGGAAGAAAAAATCAAAGAGACAACAGACAAGACAAGACAACCAACAAACAGACAGACACAAGACAAAGACAGCGGAACGGGAAGAGAGTCGACCGGACACCGCGGTGGGGAACATAGTGCTATACTCATCCAATATTCACACGGTCGCCGACGCTGAGGAATCGCAACGTGACATAGCCAATCGATGGTGTAGCAAGCAAGCAAGCAAGAAGGGGTGAGGGCGGGGGTGGGTGGGGGTGAGGGCGTGGGGTGAGGGCGTGGAAGTGAGGTGGGGTGGGGGTGAGGGGGGGGAGGAGTGGGGTGGGTAGGGGTGGGAGGGGATTGGCTAAATCGCAAGGGTGTCGTTGCACTGTTTGTCCCGCTCTCTCTCTCTCTCTCTCTCTCTCTCTCTCTCTCTCTCTCTCTCTCTCTCTCCTCTCCTCTCTCTCTCGTGTTGTCGTGTTGTTTCTTCTTTATCCTTTTCTTGTTTTTCGTTTTCCTTGTNATATATATATATATATATAAGTTTGTGTGTGTGTGTGTGTGTGTGTGTGTGTGTGTGTGTGTGTGTGTGTGTGTGTGTGTGTGTGTGTGTGTGTTGTGGTGTGTGTCTATACACACACTCACACATATATAAACATACACACGCATACGAATATAATGTGTGTTGGCTATATACAATACATGTGTAAGCAAATTTGTGTGTATATCCATGAGTGGATGTTCATATGCGTATATTTTTCTCCTCCTTTGCTTTTTCTCTCTCTGTCAATCACTGTCTCTCTCCCACCCTCGTTTTCTCTGCTTTTTGGTATATTTTTCATGATAAAAAAGAGAAATGTCCACATTCTCCAATTTCTCGATTCCGCATAAAAAAGACAGGAACGTGTCAATATTTGCTCAGAATCCTGGCCTAATAAGGTACCCTGTCCTATCTTGCCGTCTTGTTTGAGTGTAAGCTAAGGTAAACTTTGTTTATTATTGTCATTAAAGTGAATATCTTGCAGCTCAGTCTTATCATGGTCCTTAAACTCGGGTCCCGATCAAGGACCCAACTTTAAGTTAGTGAAATCTGGCGCGCTATTACCTTAGATTTTGTGTTGTTAATGACGAGTTGGAGTGAATGAGAATGCTTCGATAAGATGAAAATATGACTTACAGGATAGTTCCCTCATAGAAATGACTTGTATGAATTTGTATTCAGGTCTCCTCAGCTTGCAGTAATACGATGTTAACGAGAAGTAATCTTTCCGTAGTTTTGCCATTTTTTCTAATCGCTTCCATAAAATCTTTGATCTAGCATAAAGTTCGCATTTATATTACGATGGTATTCATGTATCAGTGTATTATGGCATACTTATTATCTTTGCTGTGTCGGATCTTATTTTGAATTTCCTGCGATGCGTGAAGAAATATATTCGCGTTTACTGTAAAAAATAAGCCAGTATCTCAATATTATGAGAACATGAGTGTCATGCAGATAAACAGGATTTCAATATATTCGACAAGCGCGCTAATCCCTATTCGCACCCAGCGGGATGGACTGGTGCGCAAACATGTCGATTAAGTTTCCCGGGCGAACTCATGGCGTCACGGAGAGCATAATGCGATCGGGGATGCTTCTCTCGCGCCGTCGGGGTCTGAATACAGACCTCATTAGTTCCCTCCACTTCGCAACGGCGACGTGCTGGAGGGAAGCGCTATAATTACGTCCCGCGTAGCAGGTGGACGCGGAGGGAAGGGGCATTTGCACTCTGCATTTTGCAAGAGGAGCCGCCCTGATCATTTGCTTGTGCTTTAACGCTAATCCTCTTGTGTTGCAGCGATGGTGAGAGCTTGCCTGGGACTTCGCGTCGCCTGAGTTGGTCGTCCGGGCTTCGTGAGTCAAGAGGCCGTGTTAGCAAAAGCTGCCTGAAGCTGGACATGTAGAGGCCGTGCGGGCGTACACGCGCGGGAGAAGGAGCACCTGAACATGTGTTGTCTGGTGTTCACATTGATATGAGAAGATTCTAGAAGGTTATACGCAATGGAGGACGAGGCGGACGGCAAGCTGATTCAGAAGGAGGATGCCAAGGTAGAGATCGCGGAGGGCGAGAAGGGCGAGGAGGCCGAGCTGTGCACGCGCCTCAAGATGGCCCGGAAGAGCTTGACCAGATGCCATGGCGTCGAGGAGACCTTCGAGGGCGAGTTCGACTCCTGCCTCAGCAGCGAGGCCAAGCTCGAGTACGAGAACGAGAGCTTCCAGCGCCCCGCATCCCCCGAGAGCGCCAGGAACTCGGCCGAGGTCTCCCTTGTCCGTACTGGCAAGGAGTCGCCCGCCGGGGGCGCGTCACCCTCCGCCGAGGACGCAGCGCCCACGCTATCGTCACCGGCGACGCCGCACACTGAGCGCGGCAGTAGCAGCCGGCGCAGCAGCAGCAGCGGCAACTGCGAGGAGGGCGCCCGCGACGGCTACGACGACATCTCGGCGTCCATGAGCGTGATCCGCATGGAGAAGTTCGCGCTGGAGAAGCGCCGCGTGTCGCGCATCCTTCCAAAATGTCTTCACCGCACTTTCGTCGACCCGGACGTGGAGCAGCTGTTCCAGGCGTACCACGAGCGGCAGCGGCGCGCCGACCTGCACATACTACTGGCGGCGGGCGGCATCTTCACGGCCTACAGCGTGACGCTGTGCCTGGCGGACGCCCAGGACCCCTCGCTACCTGCGCCCCTCGCGCTCGCTTGCATCGGCGCCCTCCACGTGCTCCTGCTGCTGCTGTGCCGCCTCCACGTCTTCCCAGAGCGATCGTGGATCCTCCTGCCGTACCTTGCGTGGGCGCTGTTTCTCACGGGCGTGGCCGTGTTCGTCATCCTCGGCCCGCTGACGCCCGTGCCGCGCAACGCGCTTCTCTGGCTCATCCTCCTGCACTTCCTCGTGTTCGTGGGGCTGCCGCTGCGCCTGCCCGCGTGCCTCGCGCTCACCGCCGTCACCGCCGCCGCCCACCTCACCACGTCGGCCCTCCTCACGCCCGCGCCGCACCGCTACACCACTCAGGTATGTGTCGCACCCGCAAACGCGCACTTCCATCCATTCTCTCACCCTTGAACACTCTACCGCGCGACCACCCACGCGTCCAAGAACACGCGAACCAACACAAACACAAACAGCTCGACTCACTTTCTCTTGTTATGTTTGTCATTTGTTTTCCTCATTTTTATC
>NW_020870927.1:124039-131539 GCF_003789085.1 Penaeus vannamei
CTCTCTCTCTCCTCTCTTTCCCTTCTCTCCCTCTTCTCTCTCTTCCTTCCTTCCCCCTCCTCTCTATTCTCCTCTCTTTTCCATCTCCTCTCTTTCTCTCTCCTCCTCCTCCTCCTCCTCTCTCCTTCCTCTCTCTTCCCTCCTCTTCCTCTCTCTCTCTCTCTCATTCCCTTCTCCCTCTCCTCTCTTTCTCTTCCTCTCCCTCTCCTTCTCTCCCTTCCTTTTTTCCCTCTCCCTCTCTCTCTCTCTCTCTTTCCCCCCCTCTCCCTCCTTTCCCACTCTACCTCTCTCTTTCCCATTCTCCCTCTCTCTCTCTCTCTCTTCCCCTCTCCCTCCTCTCTCTCATCCACTTCCTTCCCTTCTCTCTCTTCTCTCTTCCCTTCTCCCTCTCTTCTTCCCTCTCTCTTTCCCTCCCCTCTCTCTCCTCTCTCCTCTTTTCCCTCCCTCTCCTATCTCTCTCCTACTTTTCCCTCTTCCCCCTCCTCTCCTCTCTCTCCTCCTTTCCCTTCCCTCTCTCTCGCTCTCTCCCTCTTCTCCCTCTTCCCTTCTCTCCTCTCTTCTCATCTCTTCTCTTCCCTCTCCTCTCTCCTCTCTCTCTTTCCCTCCCCTCCCTCCTCAATCTCTCTTCCCTCTCACCCTCTCCCTCTCTCTCTCTCTTTCCCTCTCCCTCTCTCCTCCTCTCCTCTTTTCCCCTCTCCCTTTTCCTCTCTCTTCTCTCCTTTTCCCCCCGCCACATCCCCATCTTCGCTCTCTAACTCTCTCTCGGGATCTCTGGATCTCACACTTTTCTTTTTCTAGACTTCTCCCTCTCTCTCTCTCTACCTTTTCCCTCTCTCTTCTCTCCATCCTCTCTCTTCCCTCTCACCTTCCTATCCTCCTCTCTTTCCTCTCCCTCTCTCTTCTCCTCTTTCCCTCTCTCCTCTCATCTCTCTCTCTCTCATTTTTCCCTCCACCTGTCTTCTCTCCATCTTCTTTCCCTCTCCCTCCTCCTCTCCTCTTCACTGTCGCTCTCCCTCTCCCCCCTCTCCCATCTAATCTCTCTCTCTATCTTCTCTCTTTCCTTCTTTCTCTTCTCTCATCATCTTCTCTCATCTTTCTTGCGTCTCTGTCTTTCCCTCGTCCTCCGTTTCCGGCTTCTGCGGCTCCCGCCCCTGCCCCGGCCCCGCCCTCTCTGTGCACCTCCTCCAGCAGGCTCCTCTCGCGACTCCTCCGCGGCGCTCCCTACGCACGTCTTCACCCCCTACCCCACCCCGACGTGCCCGGAATGTGGGGATCGATGGGTCGAATGCAGAAGGGACCTCATATTGATCTGCAACCTGCATGCTTGCAAGGAGAATGTGACGCAGATGCATTTAGAGGCTTGTGGCAATTAAGCACGCGGGGCCATTCGTGGGTCGCTTGCAGTGTGCCCGCCGCCGCGCCGCGCACATACAAACACACGCACCTGCCTCTCCCGCAGCAGCATCTGCTCTCTGGCATGAGTCGCGCGAAAAGGCAACGATCAGCTGTGATTAATTATTGAGGATGATTAAGCTAATGAGGCCCGTCCTCATTACCTTGGCCGGCGGCAGAGATCGGATGCGTGAGAGGAAGGGAGAGCAGCCACAGTGGCGGGCTAAAGGGGTGCTGCTTGCGGCGCCGGACGCAGGCTCCTCTGGGCTCAGGGCTTGGCCGCCGATGTCAGCTTCCGCGTCCTCCGAGTTGGCTGACGGAGGCGAAGCGGAGCACCTGAGTCCGCACCAGCATCCTGTTGTCGCGGGGCTGGAAGGCAGGTAGATACGGTGCCCTTATTGATCACGATGAATTATGCACGTAGTCCCCATAGCCCGAAAAAGACTCCTCGCGGCCCTTCCTCATCTGCTCCTCTTCCCCTTCCTCTCTCCCTCGCGACCCCCCCCCCCCCCGCTCCGGCAAACCGTTCCGAAAAATCCGGTTCCGTTTCTCAGAATTGTCCCAGAGTTCAGGTGGCGCGCCTTCGGGATGGACCCCCTCTTCGCAAGTGCCCGAGGCGACCAGAGCAGGAAGGAGAAGAAGAAAAACGAAAAAGGGAATGAGGAGTGAAGAATAATTATTCCCTCTCCCTCTCAAATCACCGAAATTCGCACAGAGATTCCGTTCCTGTCCTTGCCCGAAGCCATTGTGCTGTGCAGAGGAAACCATTGTTGCTGTGTTTGCGGATTGTCTGAGCAAGGGAGGCTGCCGCAATCAGGGGAATCAATCGAGTCTGATCGCTGCGTGATGTCGAGGGGAGTGACCCGCTCTCTCTCCTCTCCTCTCCTCCCGTCCCTCCTCTCTCTCCCTCTTCCCTCTCTCCTCTCCTCCTCTCTCCCTCTCCTCTCCTCTCTCTTCTCCTCTGCTCCTCCCCTCTCCCGTCTCCTCTCCTCTCCTCTCCTCCTCCTCTCCTCTCCTCCCTCTCTCTCCTCTCCTCTCCTCTCCTCTTCTCTCTCTCTCTCTCTTCTTCTCTCTCTCTCTCTCTCCCTCTCCTGTCCCTCCTCTCTCTCTTCACTCCACTCCTCACTCTCTCTCCTCTCTCTCTCTCTCTCCTCTCTCTCTCTCTCTCTCTCTCTCTCTCTTCTCTCTCTCTCTCTCTCTCTCTCTCTCTCTCACTCTCTCACTCTCTCACTCTCTCACTCTTCTCTCTCTCTCTCTCTCCCTCTCCTCTCACTCTCTCCCTCACTCCCTCTACTCTCTCCTCCTCTCTCTCCCCTCTCCTCCTCTCTCTCACTCTCTCCCTCTCTCTTCTCTCTTCCCCTCTCTCTCTTTCTCTCACTCTCCCCCCTCTCTCTTTCTCTCACTCTCCCCCCCTCTCTTTCTCTCATCCCCTCTGTCTCTCTTTCTCTCACTCTCCCCTCATCTCTCTCTTTCTCTCCCTCTCCCTCTCTGCTCCTTACCTCTTTCTCTCACCTCCTCTCTCCTCTTTCTCTCACTCTCCCCTCCTCTCCTCTTACTCTCACTCTCCTCTCTTGCTCCCCTACCCTCTTTCTCTCACTCTCCCTCCTCTCCCTTCTCTCCATGCTCTCCTCCCTCTCACTCTCCCCTCTCTCACAACTCCCCTCTCCCCTCACTGCTTCTTTTTCTCACTCTCCCTCTTCTTCTCACCTGACACTTTCCCCCCCTCTCTTTCTCTCACCTCCCTCTCTCTCACCACCTCTCCCTCCTTTCCCTCTCCACACTCCGCTCCTCACTCTTTCTCTCACTCTCCCCTCTCTCACACACCACTCTCCCCTCCCTCTCCTCCTCTCACTCTACCTCCTCTCCTCTTCCCTCTCCTCTCTCTCTCTTTCACAACACTCCCCCTCCTCACTCTTCTCCATCACCCCTCCCTCTCTCTCACACACATTCTCCCCTCCCTCTCTCTCACACACACTCTCCCCTCCCTCACTCTTTCTCTCACTCTCCCTCTCTGTCACACACACTCTCCCCTCCCTCTCTCTTTCTCTCACTCTATCCTCCCTCTCCCTCTCTCTCACACACACTTTTCCCTCTCTCCTCTCTCGCTCTCTCTCTCTCCACTCCTCTCCCTCTCTCTCACACACTCTTCCCCCTCCCCTACTCTTTCTCTCACTTTCTCGTCTCTCCCTCTCTCTCTCACACACACCTTCCCCCTCCTTCCTCCTTTCTCTCACGTCTCCCTCCCTCTCTCTCACACCACTCTCCCTCCCTCACTCTTTTCTCTCACTCTTCTCCCTCCCTCTTCCTCACACACTTCCCTCTCCTCACTCTTCTTCTCTCCTCTCCCTTTCCTCTCACCTCATACCCTCCCCTCTCCGCCTTCCTCCCTCTCTCTCACACACTCTCCCTCTCCCCTCCCTCACTCTTCTCTCCCTCTTCCCTTCCTTCTATCTTCACTTTTCACTCTCCCTCCCTCTCACACACACTCTCCCCTCCCTCTCTTTTTTTTCCCTCGCCCTCTCTTCACACCACTCTCCCCTCCCTCACTCTTCTCTCACTCTCTCCCCTCCTCTCCCTCTCTCCTTCACCACACTTTCACTTCTCCCTCCTCCCTTTCACCCACACCACTCTCCCCTCCCCTCTCCTCTTCTTCTTTCATTCTTTCCTCCCCATCCTGCTCTCTCTCACACACACTTCTTCCTCCTCACTCTTTCTCTCACTCTCTCCTCCCTCCCTCCCTCCCTCTCTCTCACACACACTCTCCCTCATCGCACACACTCTCCCCTCCCTCTCTTCTTCTTCTTCACTCTATTCTCCTCTCTCTTCTCCTCTCACCACAATCTCCGCCTCTGCACTTCTTTCTTCACTCTCACCACACACTCTCCTCTCTCACTCTTTCTACTCTCACTCTCTCTCACACACCCTCTCCCCCCTCACTCTTTCTCTCACTTTCCCTCTCCTCTCACCACCCACTCTCTCCCTCCCCTCTTTCCTCCCTCTCCCTCTTCTCTCACACCACAATCCCTCTCTCTTTTTCTCACTCTCCCTCTCTCTCACACACACTCTTCCCTCCCTCACTCTTTCTCTCCCTCTCCCTCTCTCTCACACACAATCTCCCCTCCCTCACTCTTTCTCTCACTCTATCCTCCCTCTCTCTCACACACACTCTCCCCTCCCTCCCTCTTTCTCTCCCTCTCCCCTCCCTCTCACACACACTCTCCCCTCCCACACTCTTTCTCTCACTCGCCCTCTCTCTTTCTTTCACTCTCCCCTCCCTCTCACACACACTCTCCTCTCCCTCACTCTTTCTCTCACTCTCCCCTCCCTCTCTCTCACACACACACACTCTCCCTTCCATCATTCTTTCTCTCACTCTCCCCTCCCTCTCTCACACACTCTCCCCTCCCACACTCTCCCTCTCTCTCACACATTCTCCCCTCCCTCTCTCTTTCTCTCACTCTATCTCACACACACTCTCCCCTCCTCCCTCCCTTCTCTCTCACACACACTCTAACCTCTCCTCACTTTATCTCACTCTCCCCTCCCTCTCCCTCTCTCTCACACACACTCTCCCCTCCCTCAATCTTTCTCTCACTCTCCCTCTCTCTCACACACACTCTCCCCTCCCTCTCTCTTCCTTCCCCTCTCCTCCCTTAAAAAGTCAGCGTGATCGAAGAGGCCCATTAGCACTTGCCTATAGCACTGCTAGGTTTCCCGGACCGGATCATCTTTCTGGTGTGCATCCTTATTCAAAGAAATGCAAGTTCTAAGTCTGTGGTGAAATTTACTTATGGATCCTCTGATATTTCCTAGAGAGCACTGAGGCATCGTGGCTGAATTTACGAGTAAGTTAGTCTGCCCTGGTTGTCTCCCACAGGCTCCGGAAAGGACGCGGGGCCGGGATACTCCAAACATCCCGTCCGTTGTAAGGACGAGGACGTTGTAACCACTTAACTGCGTAGGTAATCACCCATACTTAGAAAAGTTTTGGAATGTAGTAAGCACATTGTAACGTGAGTTAATTCGATAGGCTGCCAAGAGAGGGCGGATTGGTAGTCGATGGACTTGTCAGTAATCAATCTGGTAGACGTAACAGCCAATGGAAAGCCATGGGTCTCAGCTGTCTTATTACCGCGCCTTACCAACGGTCACCAACAACATGGAAGGCGATGGTCTCTCGGAGTAATTTTTACAAAGATTCAACCAAGCGTTATGAAATATTTAAACTATAATGAATTTTCCTGAATAGCACATGCTTTATATACAAAGAATTGTTCAAAATAGCAATCACCTTCACCCTTCAGCCACGGAACAAAATAAAGATTTGGTATGCGTTTATAGATCGCCAGCACAGAACTGACTGCAAACGCTTGATAGCTTAAGGATGGCGTATCCCCTAACTAGCTCCACATTTTTTAATAGTGTTTTTCAAGTCCCACATTTTCCTTGCCATATACATTTTTTCGGACACTACATTAATACAAGGCGAACAGAAAGTATGAAGCATTGATAGAGGTGCTTGCGTAAAGTCATTAGTCAAACATTATAATTTCAATCGGCTTAAGAGTAACTGGATCTCCGGAATCATATAACTTGAAAGGCTTGTTCTTTGGATATTTGGCATCAAGGAAGGTTATGGTAAAACAAATCTAGGAAATCTGTTATCATAATGAATACGCATTCTTTTGTAAAGGTTCAATATAGTGTCCTTCGCGCGTGCTCGGTCGTGAGCTGAAGCAGCCACCCAGACTCCATTTTTGTTTGTCATTTGTCAGCTCAACTTACATTTAACAATAAGGCATGAAAGTAGATTACTGATAATTAGAATTTTCCAGAATTGAATATGGAGGAGGCATGCCTAACAAAGGTGTAAGTCGTCTATATAATTAGGAAATAAATTGTATTATATTCCCTTGAAACGAGAGCCCAGAGCAGCCGTACCTTACGAGATAATCTACAATGTGTGACGCCATAACACGGCAGCTATTTTTGTTTCGAGTATCGCCTTCGAAGGAATCACGGCGTTGTAGCGGAGGGAAGGGAGGGAAGGCGAGGAAAAGAAGAGAAGGTGAGGGTATTTTCCCCCTTCTCTTCCCAAACTTTTTCGCCCTGTATTTCACCTCCCTATGCGGCGCCCTCGCCCTTCCGCTCGCCCGCCCTCCCGGCGGAGAGTGGGTGCTCCTTTCGGCGCGGAATAAGATCGGGTTCCTCCGCCCTGGGCTGCCTCTTGGGCATAGGCTGGGGGGGGGGGGAGAGAAGAGGGGGGAGAGAGAGAGAGAGGGAGAGGGAGAGGGAGGTGAACAGGAAGAGAGGGAGAGAAAAAAAGGTTTCGGAAGCAAGGAAGACGCGATATGGAGAAATGGTAGACAGGGAGTCGTCCTTGTCAGGAAGGGGCCCTGAAAGGGGACGCGGGAGCAAGGAAGGCGCTTAAAGAAGGAAGGGGAAGCAGGTCGTCGTCTGGGAGGGGGTGGGAGGGCCTTCGCCAGAGGTGTAGGGGAGGGTAGTCCTTCGCCAAAGGAGGAAGGGGGGGGCGTTAGAGGGGGATAGGGGAAGTACAAGAGGAGGAGGGGGGGGGTTAGAATGCGGAAGCATTGCTTCGCTCGAGGGGGAGGGGGGCCAGCGTCTGAGGGAAGAGTTAGTGCTTCACCAGAGGAGAGGGAGGAGATACTTCGCCAGATGTTGGGGGAGTATGACGGGGCTTCATCAGGGAAATGCGATGAACATTGCATTCATGAGTTTTGAAAAGCGAGAGAGAAAAGTAAGTGAAGTGCGTCGCTATCGCCAATGCCCTGGTCGCAAAAAATAATGGCTTCCCGTGACTTGGTGCCATCATAAGGTCGATTTCAGTGTAATATGGCATGTTGGGCTCCATCATAAGGTAGCTGGTGACGCACCGATGCCATGAGGGAGGAACTCGACGTTTTCATGCGGGAGAGCGACTGCCTGGCTATGCGGCGCTGACGTCATGAAGTCAGTGTGCATGAAAGATGGATAGCTTTTCGATCTCGACATGTCTTTTAGGATTCTCTTTCTCTGTCTCTCTCTTTCTTACTCTCTCTATTAATATCTGTTTCGCTCTCTCTCTATCAGTCTGTCGTTTTTTTCTAT
>NW_020870927.1:146539-149039 GCF_003789085.1 Penaeus vannamei
AATAATGATTACAATTCATCAATGGACTATGAATATTCTACTAGTGATAGCATATTTCATGTGATTATCACGACCGTAATTGTTAACATTATTGTCATCACTGTTGTCTTGTTTGTTAAGATCTTGCGCCACCCAAGTCTTAGGCGCCACCCACACCCTGCTTTCGCCTCCCGCCCGGGCGCCTTACAAAGGATAACATCTCAGAGCGCCGCCTTTGATGTTTTCACGCGCCGGTAGTAATCCATTTGAGGCCAGGGCGACGGAGACGCCGGCGCCACGAAAAACACTCGCGGCGAAACGGCTGGCTCTCGGTTGCAGGGCGTTTCGGGTCGGGACGCGAGATCCTCGTCAGGCGATTGAGCACGAAATATGGAATGGACTTTTTCTCTGTGATTTCGTTTCTTCTTCTCTTCCTTGAATTTCTTTTTCTTCCACCACCACCACCACCACCACCACACCACCACCACCACCCACACCACCACCACCACCACCACCACCTTCCTCTCCCTCTTATTAATGCACCTGTTTTTTCTCCCACCGGAGCAGCTTCCGCTAACTTGTGGCTCCTCTCCCGCCGCAGGTGCTGGCGAACTTCCTGCTGGTGTCCGGCGACGCTGCTGGGCCTTATGTCTTACTTCTTCGCCGACAAGAAGCACCGGCGAGCCTTCCTCGAGACGCGCCAGTCCCTGGAGGTCAAGATGGTCATCGAGGAGCAGTCCCGCGAGCAGGTCAGTTGAAGGGGAGGTTGTCTGGGCTGGGAGGGGAGGGGGTAAGGGGGTGATAGGGGAAGGGGACTGGGAAAAGGTTGTCTTCTTCTTTATATTCCTTTTTCCTTCCCTCTTCATGTTTTTAGTCGTGGGAAATGGAGGATTCTGCGTACGTTCTTATTTTATCTCTAGGCGCTGATATCGGTGCCTCTTTTTGGAAGATATTTGTGTTGTTTCCTCAGTAGCCTTATTAATTTTGGCTGTTGCCATGGCCACCGCCCTTATTAATTTTATTCTTATGTGTATCGTCAGTGAAATCCTACAGATATTATTGATGAGAGGAGCGAGAGAGGAAGAGAATGAGTGAGAGAGTGAGTGCGTAAATGAGTGAGCAATGAGTGGCCGAGGGAGTAAATGACTGACCGAAAGTGAGTAAATGGATGAGCGAGTGAGTGAACGACTGAGCGTATTAGAAAATAAATGAGTAGGATAATAAGTCTGAATAAAAGAGGATCTTCCACATTCCTTTCCACCCCGCCGCTAAACAATTTCATCACCGTGGAAGAGCTCCCCCCCCCTCCCCCTCCTCCCATTGAGCCCAAGTTGCATTAATCAGCCGCGAAGCCGATGCGTCTCCTCGCCATCAACACTTTTGTCGTCTCTCGTTACGGATCTCCTCCCTCCCACGGCGTCACGGGGGAAAGGCCCTTGTTGAATGCGAAGCGAGAACGCGGCCTCTTTCCCTGAGTAGACAAGTCGACGCAGGAATTTGAGAGTCTTATGGCACAGAGGACGAACGCTGAAGACTCACTATGACTGCATATGCGTGCGTGTGTTTATAAAGACGGAATAATGATTTGGATTCTTCCTCATGATCCTGCCTGTCATCGATCCGCCTCCTCTCAGCTCAGCTTCTATAGACGCGGCGAATTACCTCTACTTGTCCGAGTCGAGATTCCCATCAACTTCATTTAACTTTGGGTCTATCATTGCTAATTAACGCCCCCGTATATGAACGGGCGGGGCTAGGGGAGGGGGGACGGGAAAGAAGCAAGAGAGAGAAGGATAGAGAGAAGGAGGAGGCTTTGAAGATGATGGGGGTGGGAGGGGGTTGGAATAGGGACAGGGGGGGGTCTCCTTGAGATCCTCCCTCGTTGGATCTTTAAAGAATTTCGGCACAAACATGTTCATGGCGAAGCGTGGGAAGGAGAGAACAGAGGAAAAAGCGGGGGAGGACGAGGCCGACAATGGGAAGAAATAAATGAAAATGATTACATAAGATGTGGGTGTGAGGACACGGAGAAGAAAGGAAGAGGAGAGAGCGAAAGAACAGCAAATAGAAGGTAGACTGATGACACGGGGCTCCCGAAGGTCCCTATCTTCCGTCGGCAGGTTTCTTCTCTTATTTGGCAAAGAGGGGGAGAAATCTGTTCGCTTTGTCCGCAAATGAGAGACCTGTACTGCCTCTCGATAGGGATGCAGAGGCTTGCTCCACGTCGCGCCGCCCCAAATGTGCTCCCTGAATTGCTCCTCTTGTTCGGCAAATGAGGAAAGAAGCAGTCAAATTAGGGGTATACCACCTCTCCCCTGCTTGAGAAATACTATTAAAGAGAGAGAGAGAGAGAGAGAGAGAGAGAGAGAGAGAGAGAGAGAGAGAGAGAGAGAGAGAGAGAGAGAGAGAGAGAGAGAGAGAGAAGAGAAGAGAGAGAGAGAGGGGGGGGAGGTAGAGGGGGGGGAGGTAGAGGGGGGAGGTAGAGGGTGAGAGAGAGGAGAGGTAGAGAGTGAGAGAGGGG
>NW_020870927.1:159039-166539 GCF_003789085.1 Penaeus vannamei
TCGCTATCCATGATTTATGATTTCTTAATTAGATATAGATTTTTCTCTGTCTCCACCTTTCTTTTACTCTTTCACAAAGAAAGAAGATGAAGAATTGAGGTTATTTAATTCAGTGAATTGCTTACACGTGCATGTGGATGTGCGGTTATTATGTGGGTATACAATGTACTTGCTTACTCAGATGGGAGGAGGAAAAGGAGATAAATAACAAAGAAGGAAGTATGATAAGAATTGAGTGTGAGAGAAAATAAAGATAGGGAGAAGGACAGACAGACAAACAGCCAATCAGACAGACAGACAGACAGACAAATAGGCAAACGAACAAACAGACAGATAGACAGACAGACAAAGATACAGAAAAAGAGACAGGCAGACAGAGAGAAAGAGAGAACGAGAAGGAATGAGATAGAGGGAAGGAGAGAGAAAGAGAGAACGAGAAAAAGAGAGAGAGAGAGACAGGCAGACAAACAGGTAGACAGACAGACAGATGCGAATGGACGGACAGAATGACAGGCAGACAGACAGAGAAACAGAGAGACAGAGATGGAGGGAGAGAGAGATAAAATGTTTGGTACACACCCGCACGTTATTAATAAAAAAAACGACTAATGAGATGCAAACACTCCTAACCATTCGTTTTTAGGTGCATCAATTTGCGTCTTTTAAAGCAAAAAAGAAAAAAAAATATTGGTAAGATTTTTTATTTATTTTTTTTTTAATGAAAGGTAAAAAAAAAAGTCAAAATACATATAAGAATGTCGAAGAAAATTGGGTAATTACCTGTCCTCACTTGGCCTACTGACGGAGGCGCTGAAGGAGGGCCAGGAGTGAAGCCCATTTGTCTCGCGCGACAAGCCCCGTCGTCTTCAAGGACCTCGTCATGTCGGGAAGGGCGACAGGGGGAGTGGGAACGGGCGGGAAGGGGAGGAACGGGCGGTGGGGAAGGGGGGCGGTTTTTCGAGTGTGTGTGTGTGTGTGCGTGTGCGTGTGCGTGCGTGCGTGCGTGTGTGTGTATGTGTGTGCGTGCGTGCGTGCGTGCGCGTGCGTGCGTGCGTGCGTGTGTGTGTTGTGTGTGCGTGTGCGTATGCGCGATAGAATGTCTGAGTTTCCCATTTTACGCCATTATGAAAGGGATATTGGCAAGAGCGAAAGAGAAATCGGCGAAGAACAGAAGAGAGCGAGGCCGTCTGGGAGAACATTACCAAGATCGACAGAATTTCATCCGCTTTGCCAGCAGCATAACCCTTCCACGAGACTTACATGTGGACGCTTAGGGAATCGAATAATGGAAGGCTTACGGCCTAGGTTTTATACAGATGTGTGTTTGTATGTATGTGTGTGTAAACATATGTTCTTCTATCAACGCATACTAACAAGTAAACAAGCAATCAAACAAACACACACTCATACACGTACAACTTTTTCAACTCTTGACTGACAGAGGAGAAAAATGTACCTTTTATTTGCGTGAATGACTGAACGAAAATTATGAGGTTTGAAATTTGTTTCCACGCTGTCAGACAACTAATTGAAAATGACTGAATGTAAATTTGTCTTGGATTTAAATAAACCGCGTTTTTCTTGCGTTTGTTGATTTTTGTTTTCCTTTTTTTTGTCATTGCCCGAGGACAGTTATTCCTTTTTTCTTCTTTCTTTCTAGACACATGTGGATGGATTGATAAGTAGATAAGAATTTCACCCCAGTGTGTGTGTGTGTGTGTGTGTGTGTGTGTGTGTGTGTGTGTGTGTGTGTGTGTGTGTGGGTGTGTGTGTGTGAAAGTAAATGATTCTAGCTTACATGGCGTTAAGAGGTCCTACTTGATGTCGCTAGCCCTCGTCTGGGCTACGAGGACTGCATCAGGCAGTGGCTCGTCCTCCGAAGGCCTCGTGGCAAGGCGTCTCCAGGGTCCTTCGGGAGAGGGTTCGGGAGGGTCCTTCGGGAGGGTCCTTCGGGAGGGTCCTTCGGGAGGGTCCTCCGGGAGGGTCCTCCGGGAGGGTCCTCCGGGTCCTTCGGAGGGTCTTCGGGAGGTCTTCGGGAGGGTCCTCGGAGGGTCCTTCGGAGGGTCCTTCGGAGGTCCTCGGGAGGGTCCTCTTCGGAGGGTCCTTCGGGAGGGTCCTCCGGAGGGTCCTCCGGGAGGGTCCTTCTGTGTGTGTGTGTGTGTGTGTGTGTGTGTGTGTGTGTGTGTGGTGTGTGTGTGTGTGTGTGTGTGTGTGTTGTGTGTGTGTGTGTGTGTGTGTGTGTGTGTGTGTGCGTGTGCGTGTTGCGTGTGCGTGTGTGCGTGTTGCGTGTGTAATAATAATGATAATGATTTAGGGTTTGCTGTGACAGGCTCTTGTGACATCAGTCAAATTGAGGCTTGTCTGTTTATTGTGCTTTTAAACCACCCCCTGTGTGCGAGGAATGGCCGGGGTTGCCATCCACTGGTAGTGCGCGGGAATCGAACGCAGGTCAGCAAGATTGCTGGACAACAACGCTACCACGGCACTGTGTGTGTGTGTGGGGGGGGGGGGTGCGTGCGTGCGTGCGTGCGCGTGCGTGTGCGTGTGCGTGTGTGTGTGGCCCCAAAGAAAAGGATGGAATTTCAGAACGTGGCAGATTTCGACAAGCAGGATAAACCGACATATTGCATGTCGGGATGAACAGTTGTCAGTATCCTCTCGAGGGGGAAACATCGAGATCCGCAGCACAATAAGGCACCGAGAGACAGGCTGCTGATGGGGAGCCATGTAAACAGAAAACGAAAAATGACTGACAGCTGAAACCATTAAAGAGGGTAACACTGACGGCCGAACAAATACACCGACATAATGAAGCTGTCAGAGAGGAGGGTTTCGAGGATCAGTAGAGAACGAATGATAAAGAGAGTGTTGTGTGTGAGAGAAAGCAAGAGCGAGAGAGAGAGGAATGTAGGGAAGGCGAGGGAGATAAATTGATATGCTGATGGACAGATGACAAAGTGATACAGATCGGTGAACAGACAGAATGGCGTAGGGACAGAGGCGGAGGGACACAGATGTAAAGAGTGACGTGTGTTGAGAGTGACAACGATATAACCGGACAGAGTGCCAGCGGTACAAATGGCGATGCGGATAGCGAGAGAAACGGAGTGGCAGAAACATGAGTAGAAGAACGCACAAAAAGAGGGAAAGAGAGAATGGGGCCTGACAGGGGAGTAGCCCGCACCAGCATCTTCCGAAGGGCGAAGCGTATCCATCCCTGGCGAGGTTTCGGCCGGTTCTTCCGCAGGCTTCCCTCTCGCCTTCTGGGATCCAAGGGGGTCACCGGGGCTGGGGGAAGCCGCGCTGCGCCCTCGCCTTCTGGGGCGTCCGGGGCTGGGGGAAGCCGCGCTGCGCCCTCGCCTTCTGGGATCCAAGGGGGTCAACCAAGGGGGGGCTGGGGGAAGCCGCGCTGCGCCCTCGCCTTCTGGATCCAAGGGGGTCACCGGGGCTGGGGAAGCCGCCGCTGCGCCCTCGCCTTCTGGGATCCAAGGGGGTCACCGGGGCTGGGGGAAGCCGCGCTGCGCCCTCGCCTTCTGGGATCCAAGGGGGTCACCGGGGCTGGGGGAAGCCGCGCTGCGCCCTCACCTTCTGGATCCAAGGGGGTCAACGCTGCGCCCTCGCCTTCTGGGATCCAAGGGGGTCACCGGGGCTGGGGGAAGCCGCGCTGCGCCCTCGCCAAGGATTCGGTTCTCTCAGCGAAGCCTCTCGCCTCGTGACGTGTGACATCTCCTTATGTCTTTGCACAATTGGAAATCGTTAAGAAGAGGAAGAGGAAGAAAAATAAAAGGAAAGAAATATAAGAGAGTTTTGCATTTAGACAAAGGAATGCCAATAATCTCTCTTTTCTGAAGCACAAGCTGATTTACAAATTAATTGAATTCTCCCGAGGGACGAAACGGAGGGAAAGAGAGAGAGGGAGAAAGGGAGGGAGGAGGAAGAGGGGGAAAGGCAAGGAGAGGGACAGGGTGAGAGAAATAGAGAGGGAGAGGGGGGAGTTGGAGTGAAGGAGAGAGAGGGGAAAGGGAGGGAGCGAGAGAGAGGGGGAAGGTGAAGGGGAGGGAGGGAGAGGGAAATAGAGAGAGAGAGGGAGAGGGATATATATATATATATAATATATATATATATATATATATATATATATATATAGAGAGAGAGAGAGAGAGAGAGAGAGAGAGAGAGGGGGGCAGAGGGAGAGAGGGAGAGGGGGACAGGAGAGAGGGAGAGGGCAGAGAGAGGGGAGGGCAGAAAGAGAGGAGGAGGGGCAGAAAGAGAGGAGGAGGGGAAAAGAGAGGAGAGGGGCAAAAGAGAGGGAGGGGGCAGAAAGAGAGGGAGAGGGACAGAAAGAGAGAGAGAGGAGAGAGGAGAGGGGCAGAGAGAGGGAGAGGGGCAGAAAGAGAGGGAGAGGGCAGAAAGAGAGGGAGAGGGCAGAAAGAGAGGAGGAGGGCCAGAAGAGAAGAGGAGGGAGGGGAGGGGCAGAAAGAGAGGGAGAGGGCAGAAAGGAGAGGGGCAGGAGGGGCAGAAAGAGAGGAGGAGGGGCAAAAAGAGAGGGAGAGGGGCAGAAAGAGAGGGAGAGGGGCAGAAAGAGAGGGAGAGGGGCAGAAAGAGAGGGAGAGGGGCAGAAAGAGAGGAGGAGGGGCAGGGAAGAGAGGAGAGAAGGAGAAGGAGAGAGGGAGAAGGAGAAGGAGAGAGGGAGAAGGAAGAAGGAGAGAGAGGGAGAAGGAGAAGGAGAGAGAGGAGAAGGAGAGGAGAGAGATGGAGAAGGAGAAGGAAGAGAGAGGGAGAAGGAGAAGGAGAGAGAGGGAGAGGAGAAGGAGAGAGAGGGAGAAGGAGAAGAGAGAGAGGGAGAAGGAGAAGGAGAAGGAGGAGAGAGGGAGAAGGAGAGAAGGAGAGAGAGGGAGAAGGAGAAGGGAGAAGGGAGAAGGAGAAGGAGAGAGAGAGGAGAAGGAGAGAGAGGAGAAGAGAGGAGAGAGAGGAGAAGAGAAGGAGAGAGGAGAAGGAGAAGGAGACGAGGAGAGAAGGAGAAGGAGAGAGAGGGAGAAGGGAGAAGGAGAGAGAGGGGAAGGAGAAGGAGAGAGAGGGAGAAGGAGAGGAGAGAAGGAGAGAGAAGGAGAGAGAGGGAGAAGGAGAAGAGAGAGAGAGAGAGGAGAAGGAGAAGGAGAGAGGAGAAGGAGAAGAGAGAGAGGAGAAGGAGAAGGAGAGAGGGAGAAGAGAAGGAGAGAGAGGGAGAAGGAGAAGGAAGAGAGAGGAGAAGGAGAAGGAGAGAGAGAGAAGAGAAGAGAGAGAGAGAAGAGAGAAGGGAAGGAAGAGAGAGAGAGAGAAGAGAGAGAGAGAGAGAGAGGGGGGGAGAGAGAGGAGCGAGAGAGAGAGAGAGAGAGAGAGAAGGGGGTGAGGAGGAGGGAGGAGGGAGGGGTGAGGGAGAGAGAGAGAGAGGAAAGGGGGGAGAGGAGAGGGAGGGAGAGAGAGAGAGAGAGGGGGGGGGAGAAATTGAAATTGAAATGATTTATTTGGTCATATAACTTGCTTACAGTACTAGTCGTTTTACAAACCGAGCTTTTTGGTTATTGGCATAGCCTTAAAAAGCTCAACACAAAACATACAGTTGACAAAGATGTTTTACAAAACAAAATGACCCAATGATGATTAAACAGAGACATAATATGGTGTTGAAATACAATCTCCAGATGACACAAATATAATGGGGATAATTACAGATTCTAGATTTACAAAACACGTTATATCAAAAGTAAAACCAAAGATAAAACAGGGTTACATAAGAAAATTGTATTATTACTACTCAGTAATATTACACAACACATTGATTAAAGATACTACTAATAATACTGGCATTAGAACATGAGGATAGACAAACTATCTTTAGATTTACGTCAGGGGGAGGGAGAGGTGGATAGAGAGAGAAGGGGGAGAGAGAAGGAGGAGGGAGAGGGGAAGAGAGAGAGAAGGGGTAGGGAGAGGGGAAGAGAGAGAGAGAAGGGGAGGGAGAGGGGAAGAGAGAGAAGGGGGAGGGAAAGGGGAAGAGAGAGAGAAGGGGGAGGAGGGGGAAGAGAGAGAGAAGGGAGGGAGAGGGGGGAGAGAGAGAGGGGGAGGGAGAGGGGAAGAGAGAGAGAAGAGGAGAGGGGGATAGAGAGAGAGGGGAGAGAGGGGAGAGAGAGAAGGAGGAGGGAGAGGGGAAGAGAGAGAGAAGGTAGGGGAGGGGAGGGGAAGGGAGAGAGAGAAAGAGGAGAAAGGGGAGGGAGAGTAGAGGAGTAGAGAGGGTGAAGAAGAGAGAGAAAAGGGAGGGAGAGGGGGAGAGAGATAAGGGAGGGAGAGGGGAAAGAGAGAGAAGGAGAGGGGAAGAGAGAGAGGGGAGGGAGAGGAGAGGAGAGAGAGGGAGTGGGGAAGAGAGAGAAAAGGGGAGGGAGAGGGGAAGAGAGAGAGAAGGGGAGGGAGAGGGAGAGAGAGAGAAAGAGAGGGAGAGGGGGAGAGAGAGAGAAGGAGAAGGGAGAGGAGGAAGAGAGAGAGAAGGGGGTGGGAGAGAGGGGAAGAGAGAGAGAAGGGGAGGAGAAGAGGAAGAGAGAGAGAAGGGGGGGGCAGGGGAGATGAGAGAGAGATAGGGGAGGGAGAGGGGAAGAGAGAGAAAGGGGATAGGGGAAGAGAGAGAGAAGAGGGGGAGGGAAGAGAGAGGGGAGAGAGGGAAGAGAGAGAAAAAGGGGAGGGAGAGGGAGAGAGAGAGGGGAGGGAGAGGGGAGAGCGGAGGGAGAAGGGGAGAAGAGAGAAGGGGAGGGGAGGGGAGAGAGAGAGGGGGAGAGGGGAGAGAGAGAGGGGGAGGAGAGGGAAGAGAGAGGAGAAGGGAGAGAGGGAAGAGAGAGAGAAAGGGTAGAGGGAGAGGGGAAGAGAGAGAGAAGGGTGGAGGGGAGGGGAGAGGGAAGAGAGAGAGAAGGAGCGGGAGAGGGGAAGAGAGAGAGTAGGGAGGAGAGGAGAAGAGAGAGAGAGAGGGGAGGGAGAGAGGAAGAGAGAGGAGAAGGAGGAGAGGGGAGAGAAAGGGGAAGGGAGAAGGAAAAGAGGAGATAGGGAGAGGGAGAGGGGAAGAGAGAGAGAAGAGGAGAGGGGAAGAGAGAGAGAGAGGGGAGGAGAGGGGAAGAGAGAAGAGAAGGGGAGGGAGAGGGCGAAGAGAGAGAGAAGGGAGGGGAGGGGAAGGAGAGGAGAGTGGAGAGAGAAGTACAGTAGGGGGGAGAGGGCAAAGAAGAGAAGGGGAGGGAGGGGAAGAGACGAGAGAAGGAGAGGGAAGAGGGAAGAGACAGAAAGAGGGGAGGAAGAAGACGAGAGAGAGAGAAGGGAGGGGGAGGAAGAGGGAGAGAAGGCGAGAGAGGGGCAGAGAGAGAGAAGGAGAGGGAAGGAGAGAGAAGGGGAGGGAGAGATAGGAAGACGGGAGAAGGGGAGAGGGAGAAGAGAGGAGAGAAGGGGGGGAGAGGGGAAGAGAGAGAGAAGGTGAGGGCAGAGGGG
>NW_020870927.1:172549-175049 GCF_003789085.1 Penaeus vannamei
AATGATTTACGAATCTAGAGCAGAGTTCATACCTCTTCGTCTCTATTTTACATTACACAGTATTCCGAATACACAAAAAATACAAACGTTCGACATACTTGCATTTAACATTGAATGATTCATCAGAAGAAATAGAATTTACAATTTGTGGATAAAAGGCTGAAAAAGATGTTTAGTTGTTCCCATGGAGCAGTCTTTCCGCGGTTACAAAACTTTCTTCTTTTCTTCTCATCCTCTTTTTTTTTCTTTTCTTATTTTTCTCCTTCTTCCCTCAATTCCCAGGCGTATTTGACGCGGGTACGTCGTAAATCTTCCCTTCTTTGTGTCTCGGAAGTGCTAAATTTGTTTTTTTCTTTTTGAGAGGAGCCTCATCATATTCCTGGACTGATGCATTTTGGACTTTCGGTTATTGGTTAATCTTAACTCTGGCTTCTTGGCTTTTTCAGGAAGATTATCCCGACTCCTCTTTATGCACATGTCCTCTCTATATTAAGTGCACCACTGTAGTTGATATCTGTGAAGGATTAATGGAGTGGCGTTTTCTGTGTTTACGGATTTGAAAAAAAATTACAGCTTTACGGTTTCCGAATGTTTACTAAGTGGTATTTACTTTTCACATATTCGCTAATTTTCTTGTACTTTGTGATTTAAAAACATCTCTGATGTCAGAACAAGCAAGTAATGAAAATTACCTTGCCCAGTAAAGGGCATCACATTCCGCTGATCAGCTGACCTCCTGGCCGTCATGGAGCTTGCATTGTAAGGCCTAGAGGCATCACCATGATATTAGATCGTCATCTGACTTGTCTCTGGAGATTTGACCTGACATTCAGCACGCTACAGTTTACACTGACCTGATATTCAGTAGACTGCAATTTACATTACCCTGACATTCAAGAGACCCATTTACCTTACCCTAACTTTCAACAGACCCATTTACCTTACCCTGACATTTAGCAGACTACAATTCTCCTTGACCTGACATTCAGCATACAACAATTTACTTTACCCTGACATCCAATAGACCCTCATTTTACCATGACGTAACATTCAACAGACTACCATTCACCTTGAACTCATTTTACCTTGACCTGACATTCCGAAGGCGTCTAGGGGGTCCAGGGGGATTTATAAAAAGTCTTCCTTGATTTGCAGGCTAGTACAGTGGTAACGTGTCGGCTTCTCATCCGAGGGGTCGGCGGTTTGCGCCCCGCCCGGGCGCGAGAAGTTGCAATTGTCGCTCGGAGGTTACTGCTGTGGCTGGGCGCCACGGTGGGTAAGGACTAAGTTCTGTCGCGTTAGCACTTGCTGACATCTGTCGGCACAGGCTCAGCTTCGCACATCGGACTTATCCTTATCCATATCCTTGCAGGAGAATATATTGCTTAAGTGACCACGGAATGGAATGTTTGATCAGGCAATTGTATGAATTGTATGGTCATGTAGCTGATTGTACGGTCATGTTGTTAAATGTATATTCATGCAGATAGTTATGTTCCCATGCAATTGAATGTATCAACAAGGAGATGGATATAATTGAATGTATGATCTTTCAGTTAAATGTAGTACTGCAAGGAAATTTATGTGGTGCAAATGAATGTATCCCGCAAGTGAATGCATTATGCAGTCAAGAGCAGATTTCATATATCTCCGTTTCTATTTATTCTAAATTACACATTCTGAGTACACTTTAAAAATGTAAATTTTAGTGACACTTGCATTTAACACAATGATTCTCAGATTAAGATTTATGATTTGTAGACAAAAGGCTGAAAAAGATATTTAGTTGTTTCCGTGGAGCAGTTTTTCCGCAAGATACGCATTTTTCCTTTTTTTTTATTCTCATTGTCTCTTTTTCTTCTTCTCTTCTTATTTTTCGCCTTTTCTCTTTGACTCCCTGACGTATTTGACACGTGCACGTCGTCAGTCTTCCTTTCTTTGTATCTCGGAAGTGCTAGATTTTTCTTTTTGAGATGAGCTTCATCACGTTCCTGGACTGATGAATTTTGGACTTTCCTCGGTTTCATTTTAATTGTTCCTTCATCTTAGGTGTGGCTTCTTGGCTCTGGCGGCCAGATTGTCCCGACTCCTCTATGTTCATATATTTATTGCGTCACTGTAGTTGATATATGTTAAGGATTACTGGAGTGGCATTTTCTGTGTTTATGGAATTTTAAAGGTTTACTGCGTTGCGGTTTCCGAGTGTTTACTAAGTGATGTTTTCTAGTCACACATTCGCTAATTTACCTTTACCTTCGCATGTAAGCCGAAACTTCCCTGATGTTAGAACAAGCAAGCGAGTAATAAAAATTTTGCCTGGTCGAGGATCAGCCCACTTCCCGCCAACAAAGGACGCCAAGGACGGGTCGAATTCGCAGTCCCCGCTCGAGCGATCCTCTTGTTTCACACACAACGAGGGCACCCCCCCCCCCCCACTGTCTTCGATTTCTCGTCTCTCCCTTTGTGACCTGTTCCATTATTCCGAGTTCCTGACCTTTAC
>NW_020870927.1:180049-182549 GCF_003789085.1 Penaeus vannamei
AAGAGAGAGGAGGGGAAGGGCAGGATAGGGGAGAGAGAGGTGGATGGATGGCATGAGAGGGGAGGGAGGGCAGGGGAGAGGAGGGGGCAGGTTGTCTTGTTAGTAAATCGAAGGTCGAGTGAGGTTCGCGAATGGCCGTCCTAGGTATTCATGTATTTTTTCCTGTTTTTTCATCTCTCCTTGTTCGTAGGCGGTGAATAATACGAGATCCATATTGGTTTACTTACGTCCACTCCTTCCCTTTCGCAAAAAATGCTCCTAACCATATCTTTACTTTAATAAGGGCTATTTTTTCTTCCTCTCTTCCCTTGCCTTTCCCTTGTTCCTTTTACGGGGGAGAAGAGAGAGCTTTAAAAGCAAGCACTTCCCAACCTCCCTGTGCCCTGGAGACGCCCAAAGTTAGCTTAATGAGACGCCCAAAATATCGCCCAAAGAGGAGCCCAAAAGTTTGTTCAAAGGGGTGACGCCCAACAGCCCGTCCCTCTCTGCACCGGGAAGCACAAGGGCGTGGGTCAGAGGCTTTCTCAATATTAGTATTATTACGATGTTGATAAGGATGATGATGGTGGTGGTGATGATTTTGATGGTGGCGGTGGTGGTGATGATTATGATGGTGGTGGTTCTGATAGTGATGATGATTTGATGGTGGTGGTGATGGTGATGATAATGGTGATGCTGATGATTATTACCATTATTATTACCATCACCATTATCATTATTATTACCCTTAGTATTATCTTTATTATCAATGTTCACTTTCTCTTTATCCGCATCCCAATTATCGTCATTATTGTCATCGGATTGCCATGACTAAGACCCAGATTTGGATGCTGAACTTCAGATATCTGCAAGTAGGCTTCTGTGTTAGGTGTTGGCTGATGTGTTTGTGATCTATTCATTTGGGCATTTCCTTTATTAGAATATTTGTTTAAAAACATTACGAAAGTCGCTATTGCTCGTATTTTTATCATTAATATAACCTATACCTAATAACTTTGATAACTCAATGTTGAGATCTTTTCTAATACTGGTTATAAAAGGTTAATGGGGAATAGCACCATTCTTCTCGCCGAAAGGACCATTCAAGCTTCGGTTTGCGTTCGGCAATTGGGAATCGAATAATTACTTTCGTTTCGCCGCTGTCGTCGGCGGCCGCACATGTCGCGACCTGTTGCGCGAGACACCTGTTGCTGCGTGAGGAGCCGCTGTCGTGACGCGACGTTGATCGCTCGCCGACACCTGTCACGCGAAGGCAGGGCGGCAGTCCTGGCGCGGGGGGGGGGGGGGGACCTCGAGGTTCTCGGTCGCCGCGATTACGATGTGTGTATGCACACGCACGCACACACATATTTATGTGTCTTTTTTGTAGTATTTCCGCGGAACTCCTAACAATGCCTGCCACTTTACGCGCACATTATTGGAACCTGTTGAGTCTTTTCGGTCTGCATTAGATTGTATGCCTCCACCTTGATACAGTGTGGTCCGCTCCGGTCAGCCAGTCAGAGCACGATATTCCTTGACACAATACACGTGCGACTCAAATTGAGATTCGTATTTTCATTTATCACGAATCGCATCGTATTTTTTATACAAAATTCTTATATAAGGGTTCATAAAAGGCTTCCATGCCTTTTTAACAGTACATCAGTTTCATGTTCACCACAAAACTTCGTCAATCATGACGGTCGTTGAAACGATATGGTAAGAACTTTCAGCGTGTCCGAGTCATATGGCGTGACATTGACTTCAGTAAGATGAATGTCTTCAGAATCATTCTGAAACTCCTTGATATGATCTTGCAGGCTGCTCAGACATCAAAGAAATGGCCATGTATCTTGATTTGTTGATTTGGTTCGGGCAATAAGACTTGTAATGCCCGTGATCATTAAAATCATCCAGCTGTGTGTGATTCGGATTCATGCAAACACGCAGCTTACCCGCGGTGCATGCGATAAGATGCAAAACCTCTTGCAATTTTCTCTTTTTATTTGAAGAACAATATATGTGATAAGAATTTTTTTTACCAAATCTGAGAAATACGCTTGAAGGTTTCCACAGCCTTGCGAAGCGGTGTATAGTGTGTATAAACAGTAAAAGTTGCAGAGGAGTCAGGGACTTTTTCATTTTATTTGGATCTTCACATTGAGAAAATTTAGAAAAATGACTTTTTTTCAAAAGAACGAATGTATATACATACATATATATATATATATATATATATATATATATATATATATATATATATATATATATATATATATGTATAATATATTAATATAATAATATATATATATATATATATATATATATATATATATATATGTATATATATATATATATATATATATATATATATATATATATATATATATATATATATATATATATATATATGTATATTATATATATATATATATATATATATATATATATATATATATATATATGTATGTATGTATGTATGTATATATATATATGTATGTATATATATATATATATA
>NW_020870927.1:205049-208596 GCF_003789085.1 Penaeus vannamei
GTGTGTGTGTGTGTGTTGTGTGTGTGTTGTGTGTGAGGGCAGAGGGAGGGGGAGGTGAGGGAAGGTAGAGGAAGGCAGGGGAGGGGGAGGGGAGGGAAGGTAGAGGAGGGCAGGGGAGGGGAGGGAAGGTAGAGGAAGGGGAGGGCACGGGGAGGGGGAAGGGGAGGGAAGGTTGAGGAGGGCAGGGGGAGGGGGAGGGAAAGTAGAGGAGGGGGTAGAGAAAAACAGGGGGAGTAGAGGAGGGCAGTGGAAGGAGAGGGAAAAGTGTATTGATTTATTCATTTAGCTGTTTCTCTCTCATTTCTTTTTTCTCTCCCTCCCTCCTCCCTCTCCCTCTCCTCTCTCTCTCTCTCTCTCTCTCTCTCCTCTCTCTCTCTCTCTCTCTCTCTCTCTCTCTCTCTCTCTCTCTCTCTCTCTCTCTCTCTCTCTCTCTCTCTCTCTCTCTCTCTCTCTCTCTCTCTCTCTCTCTCTCTCTCTCTCTCTCTCTCTCTCTCTTCTCTCTCTCTCTGGCGCGCGGTTGTGCGTAATGTATGTAAGTATATATGTCAGTGTACTTTTGTGTGTCTGTCTTGGTCTCTCCTATTATTGCTGCATTAGACTGTAACAGAATAGGGCGTTGAAAATAGTTTAATTAGATTTACGTAATTATTGGCTTGCAACGTTTCCAAGATAATAAGAGATTAATGTCTACAAAATAAGCTTAGGTGATGTAACAAGTGGGAAAGTTTGCAAAATTGTTCTCTGGTTGATTGGCGATTAGTTTAATGAGGAAAGGATATTGAATAATGGTTGTGAAGAGACTTTGGCGATGATGCTGTTGGTGAAGATCTTTTTGTTGGCTTGATGTTGTTCGTCGATTCTTTTATTGCATGTTGTTGTTGCTGCCGATGCAGTTGTTTTGATTGCATTACAGGCATTACTTTTATTTTCAGTGTTGCTGATGGCGTGGCTTCTGTTGCATTTTTTGTTGTCATGGTTTTGTTGTCGTCGTTGCAGGCGTTGTTGAAGATGCTCGCCACAAGGACACGGAATCAGGAGGCACGGCCGTGGGTGTCTTGAGATCCTTCCCGTGCTGTTCCGGGCGGCGGGAAATGGGTTAATGAGTGGCCCGCGCACCAATGGGGTCGCATCTCAGGGGTGATGGCGGCTTTGAGGGTGATGGTGGTGTTGCCTTTGATGGTGAGGAGGGTGTTGACGGTGATGCTGTAGGAGGCGAGTGGGGGTGAGGATGTCGGCTCATGATAAGCAAGGTAGAGTTGGTGTAGCTTGACCTGTGGTGATGATGGTGCTGACTGGGTGACGATGCTTACGTTGGTAGTCAGGAAAGTAATGATGACGCGGCTGTTAACTGTGAAGGGTATGGTGAAATGTCAGTGAGTGATGGAGACTATTGTTCTAGATATAGTGCGGCTTCTGAAGAGCTCTGTCGACCATAGACTCCTCATCAACTCCTCGAGTACTTTCCGCATGTGCTCTTTGTAAATCGAATGGTGTCAGAACGGCGATAACCTCGGAGGAAGTCGTCCGTAAGCAGATTAACCCAATCGATCATATTGACCGCATCATGGCAGTTTACCGAAGCAGTATAGGCGCTTTGATCTAGTTTCATCGAAGAGAAGAAAGGCGAGGTGAAGGAGGATAAGAGAGGAATGAGCAAAATAAAAATGCCGAAGAGGGAGAAGGAGTTTTAGCCACGGGCCTCTGAATAGGATGTCTTCGCGTTTGTCTGTCTCTCGCTGTCTTTAGATTTATCCCCAGGTTATTATCTCGTCCTTTTTAGCTGTTTTGCCGCCGTCCTCTAGTTTTTACCATATACATTTTCTTTCCTGTATTCATTATAACGCTCTCGTGGCATGGGTATATTCTTACTTTGGATAGAACTATTCTTGCATTAGGTCGTCTGCGCCAAAGGAATTTCGTCCTTGCGCCGATTCCGCGGGGAGAAAAAATTCCTCGCAAAAAGCGACTTGCCTTTCGGGCACAGCAGCTGGGTCCTCGGCCGCGGTATAACGCTGTCGTTTGCTCTTTAGGAGAAGGGGAGAGGGGAATAGAAAGGAGGAAAGGGAGCGGGAAAAGAATAGGGTTAAGAAGAAGGAAGACAAAAAAAAAGGAAGAAAAGAAGTAAAAGATTATAAAGGAAAAGGAGTAGTAGGATAGGATGGAGGTGAAGGGGAAGAAAAAAATAAAGTGAAAGGATCACGAAGGGTCTTAGCTTGGGCGGAAGTCGTGTCCGTCGTCCCGGCTGGAGATAAGCGGCGGCGCCCTGGCCTTGCGAGACCGGCGAGGGCCTTCGCCGTCGGCTGGCCTTCGGCTGCGAAGAATCCCCGCACGGAAAGGCTGACAACTTTGTTCCGTTTCGCGTTTAGGCCCTGCCGCCTCTGCTCGGGTGCTCGGAGCTTTTCGTCCTCCTGAGTTCGACGGCGCGGCGCAGGGACGCCGTCCAGATTAACGAAGTAATTGCGTAATTGGCGAACTTTCAGCGGCTGGAAACTCGTTCCGGTGGCATTTGCAAACATACTTTGGGAAAGGGAAAAAGTTATCCCCTTCTCGTTGCGACTCGGGCCATGGCCCCTCCGAACACACCCGTTGGCACGCGTCCTCACAGTCCTTCGGACGAGTGCCGCGGCTCGAGGGGGAGATCGGAGCCGCGGGCGAGCACGCGGGCGAGCGGAGAGGCCGAGAGGGAAGGAGGGCGTTCTCGGAGGGCGGGGGCAGGTGGGGCGCCCGATTAGCGAGATGGAGTGCGACCGCGGCGGCGACGGCGGCGGGATCGCTCTGCCGCGGAAAGCACGGCGAGATCGATACGCCGCTACGCCGTCTTAAAGCCGGGACTGATTATCTTTTCTCGTCCAATAGGGCTGCCGGTGGGCGGGTGGGGGGGAGGGAGGGAGGGAGGAGGAGGAGGAAGAAGAAGAAGAGGGGAGGAAAAAGAGGCTGGGACGCGCCCCGAGCCGATGCGGGCTTACCCTCCCGATGGGGCGGTTATCCTCCCCTGTGGCTTCCCCCTCTTTACCTTTGAGTACTCTGCTTTCTTTTCTCGGCTGTCGTTTCACTTTTCCTTCCCGATTTTTCCTCTTAATGTTTTCCTATACTTTGGTTTTCCTCTTTCCACTTCTCTCTTTCTCTTTTTATTTCACTTTTGTTTTCCCTTCGTTTTCATAATTTCGCTTTTCTTCTATTCCATTCCCTTATTTGTCATTTTTTTCTTGTTTGCTCCTTTTCTTTTCTTGATCCTTACCACTTGTTCCCCGCCTCTCTCTCTCTCCCATTTCCATTTCCCTCACTCCATCTCTCCCCTTTCCTAATTTTAACTCCAATCCTCTTTCCTTTTTTCATACATAAAAAAAGATAGAATAGACAAACAAACAAATGATGATTGATTAACACATGGCAGAAAGGACCTAAGGGGAACTGGTTGATAATACAACTTTTCCGCTTCAAATTCACCAAAGGCCATTATCCGCAACACAGAAAGGTAGGTTTATGGACCAAATACATAGATTGTTGTTGAAAAAATGTATGGACCACCACAAATACAGTAGATTGT
>NW_020870927.1:208696-213696 GCF_003789085.1 Penaeus vannamei
TCTTCTCATCTCTCTCTCTCCTCTCTCTCTCTCTCTCTCTCTCTCTCTCTCTCTCTCTCTCTCTCTCTCTCTCTCTCTCTCTCTCTCTCTCTCTCTCTCTCTCTCTCTCTCTCTCTCTCTCTCTCTCTCTCTCTCTCTCTCTCTCTCTCTCTCTCTCTCTCTCTCTCTCTCTCTCTCTCTCTCTCTCTCTCCCTCTCTCTCTCTCTCTCTCTCTCTTCCTCTCTCCTCTTTGACTCTTCTCCTCTCTCTCCTCTCTCTCTCTCTCTCTCTCTCTCTCTCTCTCTCTCTCTCTCTCTCTCTCTCTCTCTCTCTCTCTCTCTCTCTCTCTCTCTCTCTCTCTCTCTCTCTCTCTCTCTCTCTCTCTCTCTCTCTTTCTTCCTCTCTCTTTTCCTCTCTCTTTTCCTCTCTCTTTTCATCTCTCTCTTCCTCTCTCTCTCTCCCTCCTTCCCTCTCCTTCACCCTTCCCCTCCCTTTGCTTGTCTCTCTCTCTTTCTTTCTTTATCTCCGCGTCTGTTCTCACTTTCCTTTTCCCCATTCCTTTCCGGCACCCTTTTCCTCATTTCCGGGACCACTCTATCTCCTCCCTCGTCCTCCGTTTCACTTACTGAGGACACGTATTAGGATTATGTAACTTTTCCTTCTTCATCCGTATAAGTTTTACGTATTCAATAAGTGTATTGATCTAGTTGATGTTATATTGTAAATGTAAATAGAAAAAATATGTATATTAGGAAAAAACGCCCGTTTGAAATTGATGGATTAAATCTAGGATTTGTCCCCTCTCGCTTTTATTTAGAGAGCTTAAAAACAAACACAGACATGTAATCCAGATAAAAGTATCTCCCGTTTCCCTCACACTATTCTCCACTATTCAGGAACCACACTTTTCATACTTTTCCTCATACTTTGTCCGCGGCGCATATTCTCCCCCTCTCTCCACCACATCACCCGACAGAGGATCACACACACCCTCGCAGTGCAGTGAAACATGTCAGACTCATTTTGAGGAAATCTCCCCGACCCATTTTGTTACACGCGCGCTATTCTTCCCAGGACTTTTTTTGCATTGAAGCTGGCAATACACACTCCATTGCATTAGGGTTGCAACGGTTCACCTTCCTATTGCATTTCCTCAAAGCAGTATTTCAGCCCTTGCAGTTTGCATGTTTTTACTCGTGAAAAAATACAGTATTTCTTTGTTTCTTGTCTTGTTTAATGATTTTGTTCTTTGACGTTGAATAATCATTTATGTCGTTTGTTACTGTTTCCTCCATTATATTTATGTTGTTTATAACTGTTGCTGGTTCTGTTGTTCAATAAATATGTCTTTAATTGATGTTACCCATATATTTTACAGCACAAGGGATGAAATGGTGAGAGTGAGAGATAAAGTACGAGAGACAGACAGTGTGGGTGTGTGCGTGAGAGAAAGGAAGAAGGAGAGAGAGTCAGACAGATAGAGAGTAAGAGCAAAAGAAAGAGAAAGAGAGAGAGCGAAAGTAAAAGAGAGACAGACAGACAGACAGCGAGAGAGATAGAGAAAGTAAGAGAGGGAATGACAGGCAGACAGACAAAGAGTAAGAGTGAAAGAGAGAGAGAGAGTGAGAGAAAGTAAGAGACAGACAGACATAGAGTGAGGGAGAGAGAAAGTAAGAGAGGGAATGACAGACAGACAGACAGAGAGTAAGAGTGAAAGAGAGAGAGAGAGTGAGAGAAAGTAAGAGACAGACAGACATAGAGTGAGGAGAGAGAGAAAGTAAGAGAGGGAATGACAGACAGACAGACAGAGAGTAAGAGTGAAAGAGAGAGAGAGAGTGAGAGAAAGTAAGAGACAGACAGACATAGAGTGAGGGAGAGAGAAAGTAAGAGAGGGAATGACAGACAGACAGACAGAGAGTAAGAGTGAAAGAGAGAGAGAGCGAGAGTGAGAGAAAATAAGAGACAGACAGACATAGAGGTAGAGAGAGAGAGAGCAAGAGAAGGCACAGAGGCAAGAGCGAGTGAGAGATTAAAGCCGCGTGCCAGGCGGCGCCGCCCGAGCCGCGTCCTCCCGCCATGACTAACTCCGCCCGCCTCCTTCCCGCAGCATCCTGTTCGCGGACATCGTGGGATTCACCGCCATCTCGTCCACCTACACGGCCTCCGAGCTCGTCAAGATGCTCAACGAACTCTTCGCTCGCTTCGACGGCCTGGCTGAGGTGGGTGACGGGGGGTGGGGCGAGGGAGAAGGAAAGGGGTAGAGAGGGGAGGAAGGAAGGAAGGGGAGGAGGGAGAGGACGAAGAAGGGAAGAGGGAAGTAAAAGGAGGGAGTGGGGTTCAGGGAGGAAGGAAGAGGTGGGAAGGGAAGAAAGGAAATGGGGGCTTGGGGAGGAAGGAGAAGGGGGATGGAGAGACGTGAATGGGAGGAGGGTGAAGGGGAGGAAGGGTGTGAGAGAGAAGAGGGATAATGGATAAGATAAGGGGTGAACGGGGGGGGGGTAGGGAAAAGGGGGCAGGGAGGAGAAGGGAGAAGAAGGAAAGGGGTGAACGGGGAAAGGAGGAGAGAAAGGAGAACAGAGGGGGAGGAAGGAGAAAGGTGGAAAGGGAGGGAGACGGGGGAGAAGGGAAGAAGGAAATAAGAGGAGAGAGGGAGGGGAAAGGAAGTAAGGGATGGGGAAATGGAACAAGGATGAAAGAATAGGAGGAATGGGGAGGAGGGAGAAGTGGGAAGGAAGGGACTAAGGGGAAGGGGAGGGGAACAGAGAAGAAGGAACGGGAAATAAGAGGAGGCACAGAAGGGTAGAAGGGGAAGGAGAGGAAAATGGGGGAAGAGAGAAAGGTACGAAAGGGAGAGAAAGAAGATGAGGGAGAAGAAAAGGGGGAGAATGGGGAGGAAGAGTGAAAGAAGGAAACGAGAGGGAGAAGGGGAAGGAAATGGATGGAGAATGAGGAAAGGAGGCGAAGAAGGGGAAGAGAAGGGAAAAGAGAGAGAGGAAAAAGAAGAAAGGGAAGTGAGAGAAAGGGAGAGTAGGAAAGGAAGGCTAAAGAAGAAAGTTTAGAAGTAGAAAGGAGACGACGAAGGAGGTGCAGAACGAAAAAGAAAGAAATAAGCGAGTAATTGACGGGATTGAAGGGGAGACTCGATGAAAGCAGAAAATAGCCGATAACTTAGAAGATAACTCAAAGTGGAATGAAGTGAGGATAAGAGAGGGAGGTGGGAAGTGAAGGCCGTGGAGGAAGAGGGAACAGATCGCGGAGGAGAAAGATTCTTATAAAAGAGTCACGAATAGAGAAAGGAAAGTTGGACTTTGGGATGGAATAAGACAGGAAAAGGAGGGATAGGAAAAGCGGAAGGATAGAAATGAAAGAAGAAAGGAGAGAGAAAGAGAAAAGAGAGAGAAAAAATATGCTGACAGACATATGGATACAAGCAGAGAGGGGGATGAAGACTGAGACCGGAAAGAAGAGATAGTGATGATGCTGACAAGAGAGAGAGAAGACAAAATATCGAGCAGAGAGACGGAGAGGAGAGGGTGGGTGGGGGGGGGGCACTGAATGACGCAATTCCCGTTTTATAACCGAGGAGAGCGTGGGGATGATTAGTATTCATTATGACCCAGAGGGCATGAATCATTCCTTTGACTATTGCGCTTTTCACGAGTATTTAGCCGTTCGCCAAAAAGGAATTCCGCGCAGTAATCTCGCGAGCGGATGTGGCAGCATGTTCGAGTGGAGGAGCTATTTCTCGGGTTCGCTTTCATTCTCGTCGCGCCGGTCTTTCACGGGCAGCGGTCCCTCCCCCTTCCATATCCTAGGCGCCCTCCTTCCTCACCATCCTCTCCGGGGTACCTTCCATGGCTCCGTTTGCTCTCCGGGTACTTTCGCTCCCTCCCTTTGCTTTCTGAGGGACTTCCCTTCCCTACCTTCGTTTTCTGGGGTCCCGCGCTGCCCTCGCTTTCCATCCCTCCTCCTTTTCGGGTTCTCTCGCTTTCCTTTTCCTTGGCACCGTCCCTCCCGCTCTTTGTTTCCGGGTTACGTACCGACGCTTCCCTCCTTCGTTTTCTGTGTACGTATCTCCGTCTTTTTCCTTTCCGAGTACCGTCCCTTTCTTTGCCAAGATGAGCACGTGCCCGGTTTGTCATTGTTTCATGCCACTCTGCATACATTCACACATACGCGCACGTGTACACACTTTTTTAATCCGGCCAGTCTTCCTCTCCACCATGTCCTTTTTCAGTCAGTTTTGATTCATTCTATTTTCTTTGCCCTGCACCGCTCAATCTTTTTCTTTGTCCGTTCTACTTCATTCTGTCTTTTCCCTGCATCATTTCATCCCTTCTTGACCCTCAAATCTAATCTCCCACTCGCCCCGGGCTCATTCTCTTTGGTTCCCTTTATCTCCCTTTCCCATATTTTGTAATATTTTGTACTCGGGGGATTAGAGCCGAGGGAATGGGGTTGGGAGGAAGACATGAAGGAGAAGAAGAGGAGAGGTAAAGAGAAAGAGGGAAGGAGAAGAAGGATTGTTTATTCGGTGCGATAAGGGTGTGTGTTTGTTTGAGTGCGTGAGCTAATGTGCACGTTTAGCAAAGCTAGCGCTCGTGCGTACGTGAATTGATGTTAGCGCTTAAGCTTGCATGTGTTAATGTTATCAAACATTAATTTCGTGTAGATTACGTGAGCGAGAGCAAACAAGCAGAAGGATAATTGGATGCAACAAACACTGACAGGAAAACAAAGCGTGCCCGAGGAAGCCAGATTAAAGCGAGTCTCCGTTCTGCATAAGGTCTTGGGAGGATTTCGCCGGGGGAAAAGCTCTCATACTGAGGGCCAGATTGCTCCATACCTGGCCGATCTTAAACGATTTTCTTCGCCGCGCGGCAGGTAAACAAAGTTAATTCTGGCCCCGAATACGTTCAGAGTCGGGCTGAGAGGCGTCGGCGTTGAACAGAGCCGTGTAGCCAGAGGCGACTGACCCGGCAAAGTCGGACTCAAATAATGAACGCGGATGCTGCCCTCAC
>NW_020870927.1:233383-238383 GCF_003789085.1 Penaeus vannamei
GAGAGAGAGAAAGGGGGGAGAGAGGGATAGGGAGAGAAAGGAAAAGGAGAGGGAAAGAGAAGGAAAGGAGGTGGAAGGGAGAGTCAGGCAGACAGTCAGACAGAGGCAGAGGACGGGGAAGGAAGTAAACAGAGAGATAAAGGGAACACACCAGACTGCCGATCTGAAAGGGAGAAGGGAGAAGGGAGTCAGTGAAAACGCTCACCCACATCCCACTGTTTTCCTCCCTCGGTTTCTGATCCCCCCCAGGGTGTTCTCCCAATGCCAGTCCTGTAGGATGTTGTCCTCCGGGTCTTTGGACTCCTCCTCTGGCTGCTCGGGGATGGACCATGGGGCTTAGGACGCACGGAGTTTTGCTCCCCTCTCCCACGCCCCTCGACCCTCGCGCCCCATCCTTTACCCATGCCCTCCACCCCGTCCTCCCTCCTCCCTCCTTCCCTCCATGCACGGTCTCTCACTCCCTCCCCTCCCTTCCACCCCGTCCTCCCACCTCCCTCCCTCCATCCCCGTCTTCCCTCCCCCTCCCCTCCCCTCCAACCCCGTCCTCCCTCCCCTCCCTCCCCTCCATGCCCAGGGGGCTGTCAGTCGGCCTGACTGGAAGATGGTTAAAAATAAGGCTTGGAGAGCTGAGAGACGGCCCTCTCTCTTTGTCTCCCGCGTCTCTCCCCTTTTCTCGTTCCTTCGCTCTGCCTTTTTTTTTCTAATTATCCGCTTGTTGTATCCCCCTTTCCCCACGAGAGCCATTACTCATGTCGCTTAGTCCTATTCTTACCTTTTCTTTACTCTATTTTCTTCTTTCTTGTCATCTCTTTACTCTGATTTTCTTCTTTCTTGCCATCTCTTTACTTTGTTTTCTTCTTTGCCATCCTTTTACCTCGATTTGTCTCTACTTTACCACTTCTCCTTGTCACCTCTTTACTTTTTTGTTTGTTTCATTTCATCTCTTTACTCAATTTTACCCTTTTCGCTATCTATTTATTTCTTATTTTCCTTTTTCATCATCTTTTTTATTCATTTTTTCTTTCTTTCCATCTATCATTATTTTTTTCTCTTCCCGATCTTCTCCACTCCATATTTGCTTCTCCCTTCTCTATACCCAATTCTCCTCCTTTTGCCGTCTCTTTACTGCATTTTTATCCCCCTCCCCCTTGTCTTTAGTCCATTTTTTCTGTCTGTCCTTCTCTATCTGATTTCCCCCTCTCTCTCCCTCCATCCCGGAAATAACCAGATGTTTATCTTTGTCATGTGGAATGTCATTTCCTAGAATAAATTGATGTGTACTAGGATCACAGTTTCATATTACACGGCGTAGATGTGACGTATGTGGTAGTATGTTTTTTTTTATTATATATATATGTATATATATTATATATATATATATATATATATATATATATATATATATATAGAGAGAGAGAGAGAGAGAGAGAGAGAGAGAGAGAGAGAGAGAGAGAGAGAGAGAGAGAGGCGAGCTTGGTGTTTGTTTGGGAGAGGAAAGAGGGGAGAAGGGTAGCAGAGGAGAGGAGAAGAATAGAGCGGGAGCAAGTTCTCTCCTTCATCTTCGCCAGCATGATGCCCCTGGCCAGCGGCACTTGGAGTGGTCCATGTGCCTTGCGGCGGCTAGCAGGAGCAGATACGGACTCCCAGGAGCCGCGGAAGGAAGCCAGGCAGGATAGCTGGCGAGGCGTGGGAGCAGGACCGGGGAGGGGGGGGGGGGGGGTAGCTCGTGGCACGAGGGGACAGCTTGACGGCACCCAGGCTGCGGGTTCCCCTCGTATGGCAGGGTATTTTAGGCGACTGCCGGGGAGGGTGGAGGTGGAGGCCGCCATGTTATACTGCACCAGCGGTGCTACCGTTACCGCCGCCGCCACAACGCCCCTGCGCCACCTCTGCCGTCACCAACTTTGCCTATATCTTTACTAAACTCGCTTTGCCTTTAGCCTCTAGCTTCTTTGCCATCTGCTCTCACATCCTCAGAAAACTAGTATCTCGCACAACAGATAATATCAAGACCATTGTAGTTTTCATGGACATCAAATCACTTGGCATTATGCCTCACATATGCTTTCAAAGAATGGCATTTCTGGGAAACCTTGTTTTGATACATGTTAGGTCAGATCACCAATATTCATCACAGACACTGAGATGACTGCCAATACATACTGGAAAGTTGAAAGGCCCGCTATTTGCCAGCAATTAGTTATAAAGCCCATGTATAGGACGGAGACCATTCTGTGCTGACGAATGTAACCCGGAACAGAATTACGTTTAAATCATCGTGACATACTGACTGTGACAGCTCTCGTGCCAGGCCGCCCTAGCCATACATTTAAGCAAATGCCAGGTTAGCAGGATAGCCATGAAGAAAGACGTGTACTATGGCGTAGCATGCAGGTATGTAGGCCTATGACTGTTACTTTAATTTTAACCGTGTTTTTAATCACTGGTTTTAGGCTGCCATAATGTAGAATTGATATCAATTTATTTTTGTGTAAGGCGGTTCTTATATCAAAAGACCCTGTTTAACCGCACGGTTCGAGAAGACGTGCCCTCCCATCCGCAGGGGCCTTTGTTGCTGTTACTCACAGAAGGCGACGTGCGATGCGGTTAAGGATGGTCGAAGGGGAGGGAGGAGGGTGCAGGGTGGAGGTAACGCGAGGGTATTTACGGACAGTAGCAACACTGGGTTTGTGCGTAAAAACTTGAACGATGACATGAGCGTGGAAGGGGAGGTTCCTCGTTGAAGGGGTGAAGGAACACCAGGACGCCCCCTCCTCACACGCGCTGCCCGCCCCCACGTGCCCAGCTGGGGGGCGAGAGCACGTGCTGACGGTGTGGGGGTTTTCGAGGGGGTGAAGAGGGGAGCGCAAAGATTGACGGGGAGCTTATGTGCCGATGGAGAGAGAGAGAGAGAGAGGGATGGAGAAGAGATGGGGTGGCAGGGAAGAGGTGAGAGTGTGATGGAGGTGGTGACAAGATGGCAGGGGTGTGTAACGAGGAGAGGTAAAGATGGCGAGAGAATATAGGAGAGGAGAATGAAGAGGAAGGCCAGGATGAGGGAGACGTTTGGCTGCGAAGGGTAGACGTTCAGAGGGAACGAGACTTTCGGGAGAACAAAAACGAATGAGCAGAGAATGAAGATGACGGAAGATGCCATTTGCGAAAGGAAGGACGTAGATGGTAACGAATAATTGCCGCTGATGAAGATTGGCAAATGAAGTTAATGCAGGAAGATTTGGGTCTTAGTTTAGTTAGAATTGTTGTGGGGGAAATGGGCGCAAGTGTACTTCTGTGTTTCTTGTTAAGTATTCCGCGCTAAGGTACGTCCAGATGGTAATGGATGAGACTGATTTTGTGCAGATGTGATGGCTGTTAAGGAAGGAAATGTGCCCCCGCGAATATGTCTTAATTACCGTCAAATATTTGATTATCTGACTTTACACCCTCGCTCTTAGTTTTCCGCTTTGACGCTTACAGTATGACTTGGCGGAAGGGCTCGGCGATTTCCGATACGGGGTTGTAGAAGGAAAGAGGTGGACGGGGAGGGAAAGCTGTGTTGTTTATTTTGCTTAGTTGCCAGCGGAATGGCTTTGGTAATGGCCGTAGGGTTGTGCCTGGAAGAGTCTGAGAGGAGAGGAGTGAGGGTGTTAAGGTGGCACCAGTTGTGCTTGGGCACGGTGCCATCAGGACCTCTGCCAACTATCATGGCCTACCCTGCAAAAATGCGCATGGTAAATTTCGTATTCGTAACATTGGCTATTACTGTATACTCCGACATAACGAAAAAGTGTCGTCGTAGCATCAGCTCACTACGAACCAGCGAGGCGGAGAAGCGGACCAGTAGAGGGATGAGAGAGGCGGTGATGCCAGGGGCGAGGGGCATGCCGGAGTGTGCCGCAGACCCCCGCGGAACCATTCATTTGACACCGCCAGGAAAAGACGCCAGTGGAGGCCCGCTGCTATGCGATGGGGGAGAAGGGGAGTGGGGGTGCCACGTGCTGGGCGAGGGGTTGGGGGGAGAAGCTGCCGGAGGAGCAAGTGAGGGGAAGGTTGCCGGGCGAGGGAAGGAGAGGGAAACGGGGGGGGGAGGGTACGGCTAAGGATGTAGAAAGAGAGAGAGAAATATTCGGAGCCTTTACGATTTCGATGATCACCCGGCGCGTCGGCCATCGGGGGAGGGGGCAGGGAGGGGGAAGACCCGAAATAGCCTTGTAAATGGACCAGGAGAAGAGGCTGCTTCTCGGGAGTGTGATGAATAACGGAGGAAGAATACCTGAAGTTACTTTGTTCATCACGATTTTTCGTATGTTTGCGTGTTTACCTTTGTTGTAATATTTGCTCAGTTTTTTTTTTTTTTTTTTTTTTTTTTTTTTTTTTTTTTTTTGATAACTCGGTTACTAAAGCGAAATGATTGATTCACTCTTTACAAATGAGAGAGAGATAGAGGGGGGGGGGCGAATGGACGGGGAGAGGGAGAGGGAGAGAAAAAAAATGGGGCATAGATATATTCATATATATTCGTATATGTACATAGAGCGGAAATTGATTTTTAAAATTTGGATTACTTTTCTAGATATAGTGAATTACTTCATGATTTGATCTGATGGAAATGGAAATGGATAAAATGCTCAGATACCAGAAGAGATTGCTGGATGCTGCAAGGGATGCAAAGTTGGTTGACGAGCTTCGGGGACGGAAGGCCAGATTCACGTGGCGGATTTTTGGTTGGTAAATATTTCCATGAAGCTGAAATGGAAAAGAACACATAGGAATTAGATGGTGATCAGGTAGGGCTGTTTATTAATTTTAAATGTACAACATCCGATTTTGCCTTCAGATAAGCGCGCACGTATGCATTTATCTATATGCATAGTGCATATAGATAAATACACAGTTACTCATCCAGTCTTGCGTGCATATGGTCACATTTTATCCCCGCGTACAAGCAGTCGACGTGCGGGGAGAAGAGCTGCTCAGACCTAATTACGCAGCCGAGTCTA
>NW_020870928.1:9926-12426 GCF_003789085.1 Penaeus vannamei
CTTTTTCTTTTCTCCTTCGTTACTCTCTTTCTTTCTTTCTTTCTCTCTCTCTCTCTCTCTCTCTCTCTCTTCTTTCTTTCTTTCTCTCTCTTCTCTCCCCTCCCTCTCTTCCACTCTCTTTCTTTCTCTCCTCTCTCTTATGTCACTCTCTTTATTTTCTCCCTTTCTCTCTCTTTCTCTCTCCTTACTTCTCTTTCTCTTGTCTCTCTCTATCCACTCTCTTTCTTTCTCTCTCTCTCACAGTCCTCTCTTCTTTTTATATTCTTTCTCTCTTTCTCTCTGTCACTCTCTCTTCTCTTCTCTCTCTATCTCAATCAATCTATATGTATAGACACAAAACCACACACACGTGTATATATGTATATGTGTCTGTATGTCAGGTCGCTTCCCTTTGCCTGTTCTCTTTGATATTTTTGTTTTTGTTTTTGTTTTTTAGACGCTTGTCCTTATCTTCCAAGGTCAAGCTTATGATTTCTATTCCTGTTGAACAATATCTACTATGATAGGTGCTGGAAAAGTGGAAAAATGTTATATGAAAAAGTTAAGTTTTATTCATATACATTTTTCATTCTATTGCTCCGAGAATTAATTAAGATCCTTTTAATTAATAGATTTATTATTTATTGCTAATAGATCTACCTGGAAAGTGATTAGGAAGGATCAGAAACACCGATTGTAATTAAGGGGATTTGATGTTTAAAATTTCTCTGTCTCTTACTCATTCTTTCTCTTTTTGATTATTTCTTTTTCCTTATTGTAAATTTTAATTGCTTTTAGCCCCCCCTCTCTCTTCTTCCTCTGTGTCTCTCTCATTCTAATTATCTTTCTCTTTTTTTCTCTCTCTCCATATTCATCTGTCTACCTCTTTCTCTCCCCTGATCCTTTTTTCCTTTTCATACATTTTCTCTGACTTGCTGTTCGTTCTCTGTCCTTGTCTGTCTCTACTTCTCTATCTTTCTCTCATTCTCTCCTTCTACCCTTTTTTTCTCTTACCTCCCTCACCCTCTCTCTCTAACTCATCTCTCTTTCTCCCATCCCCTCTCCCTTTCTTTCTCTTACCTCCCTTTCTTTCTCTTACCTCCCTCATCCCCTCTCTTTATCCCTCCCCACTTTCTCCCACCCCCTCTTCCTCTCATTCCCTTCCCACCCTTTCTTTCTCTTACCTCCCTCACCCTCTCTCTAACCCACTCCCTTCCTCCCATCCCCTCTCCATTTTTCCCTTCCCACCCTTTCTTTCTCTTACCTCCCTTACCCTCTCTCTCTAACCCACCCCTTCTCCCACCCCCCTCCATTTTCCCCTTCCCACCCTTTCTTTCTCTTACCTCGCTCACCCCTCTCTCTATCCCCCCTTCCTCCCACCCCCCTCCTTTTCCCCTCCCACCCTTTCTTTCTCTTACCTCCCTCATTCCCCTCTCTTTATCCCACCATTTCCCAATTACCATCATGGAGAGCGACAGCGAATGTTCCTTTTAGATGAAGCCGGTCGACCCCATGCGGCGGACGGCATGTAATATCAACGACACCCGTGGTTTTTCCGGTCCGTGGTATATGACTCACCGCGCTGGGAATAGACGTATATATACATATGGAGAGGGAGCGGATACTGGGGTTGGGAGCCGAGGGGTATATTGACAGGTAGAAAGGTAGTTAGCTGGATTGATGGGCAGATAGACTGAGAGGGTTAGATATGAAGTAAGAGAGAGAGAGAGAGAGAGAGAGAGAGAGAGAGAGAGAGAGAGAGAGAGAGAGAAGAGAGAGAGAGAGAGATATTATATATATATATAATATATATATATATATTATATATTATATATATATATATATATAATATATATATATGTGTGTGGTGTTTTGTGTTGTGTGTGGTGTGTGTGTGTGTGTGTGTGTGTGTGTGTGTGGTGTGTGTGGTGTGTGTGTGTGTGTGTATGTTGTGTGTGTGTGTGTGGTGTGTGTGTACACACACACACACACGCACATATATACATTACCATGATTTTTATGGCTCACGAGTAACCTAAAGAAAGGTTGAAAAACGAACACACATAGAAGGAGGAACAATAACACAAATGAAAAATGATTCATTAAAAAAAAAGAAAGAAGAAGAAAGGAAAAAGAATCCTTAAAGGAAAGATTAGTAAGAATACAAAGGGATGAATTGATAAAAAAAAAACAAGAAATTTAAACAGAAGAAAATAGATAACATCAATTTTGAAAGAACAAAAATATAAACCAATGAAAATGTTCACCTTAAACGATACATTATAAGATTATCTTAATATCAAAGTATCCAATGGGTCAGACCGCTACTCAATAAAAAAAAAAAAAATAATAAAAAAAAAAAAATACAACACACTTAAACCTTGGACTATATAAATGACAAAGATTAACGTGGGGTTTTGATAATTTAGTTGGTTAATCCCTTCATCCCTGTGTCAATACGGCATAGCTTTTGGGTGTGAATTATAGAGCATCATGTAAAGGAAAAGCCTAGTTGGTATCT
>NW_020870928.1:17426-21681 GCF_003789085.1 Penaeus vannamei
TCAAAAGAATTTTGGACAGTGTATTCATAGGTTTGAAAATTGGCACTAAGAATTTAGCTAGATTATAGTTAAATATTTTTATAGCTGACAAGATGGGTCTAATCAGGTCTATGAACTCTTTAGTAGCACACACACACACACACACACACACACACACACACACACACACACACACACACACACACACACACACACACAGCAAACATATTATATATATATATGCTATATATATATATATATATATATATATATATATATATATATATATATATATATATATATATATATAATATATATATATGTATATAACATTATTATATATATATATATATATATATATATATATATATATATATATATATATTATATATATATATATATATATATATTATGTGTGTGTGTGTGGTGTGTGTGTGTGTGTGTGTGTGTGTGTGTGTGTGTGTGTGTGTGTATACATATAGGTATATGTACATATTTATATATATATATATATATATTATATATATATATATATATATATATATATATATATATATATATATATTATATTTATATATTATATATATTATATATATATATATATAAGAAATATATATATATATTGGAGAAGAGATGAACGGGGGCGATGAAAAGGGGAAAAGAAAGATGAAAAACATACAAAGAATGATAAGATTTGGTAAAAGGAAGATTAAAAAAAAAAAAAAAAAAAAAATACAGGAAAGAAATAGTAATGATAAATATAATAGAAAGCGGAGGGAAAACACCAAAAAGATAATACAAAAGAGACTACTTTTCCCGTTTCTAAAAAGACCCTTATCCCCAAAGGAAGGGGGGGGGGGACAACCATGAGCAAAAACGAAAAAAGACCCCCCCCAAAAAAAAGTGCAAAAAAAAGACAAATAAAGTGCAAAAAAACATAGATTTAAAAAATAAACATAAATAGATAAATGGAGAAAAAAATAAAGTTTAGGGAAAAAAGAGAGAAAATACACAGAATAAGTAAAGAGAAAAAAAAAATTAAAAAAGAAAGAAAAAAGAAAAAGAAAAAAAAAAAAAGAAAAACAACAAAAAAAACATATGGCACCAAGTGTCAAGCACCAGTTCGTTTTGATCCCGCGGGATTGGAAAGCACGAGAGAGGCAGAATCCATTTTTTATTTTTTATTTATTTATTTTATTATTTTTTTTTTTTTAGGGGTTACGGACTTAAACCGAAAATAGTATGAGGATATAACTAATTCCTCTTTTTCTTTATTTTTATTTATTTTTATTGCTTTGTTGTTCATGAGAAGGAGTGTTTAAGAATTTACCAAAGACGTGAAATAAGGTTATGATAAGGAATTACAAAAATTGTATGTCATTCCGGAAAAAAAGATACACAGCTATACAGACACACACACGTACACACCCACACACCCTCACGCAAAAACAAACACGTAAACATATACGCACACACACATGATCACACACACACACACACACACACACACCCACAACACACACACACACACACACCACACACACACACACACACACACACACACACACACACACACACACACACACACACACACACACACACACACAACACACACACACACACACACACACACACACACACACACACACACACACACACACACACACCACACACACACACACACAACACACACACACACACACACACACACACACACACACCACACACATTACACACACACACACCCAGACACACACACACACACACACACCAGGACACACACACACACACACACGCACCACACCACACACACACACACCAACCCGACAACGACAATCAAACAAAATGAAACTCGAGAAAGAAGTACAAAGAAAGGAAGAAAGAAAAAAATATAAAAGACAAAGAAAGAAAAAAGTACAAAGGAAGAAAGGAAAGAAACACGAAAAGAAAGAAACAAACAAAGAAAGAAATACAAAAAAAGAAAGAAAGAAAAGAAAAGAAAAACAAAGGAGAAAGAAAGAAAACAAACAAAAAAAAGAAAGAAAAGAAATACCAAAAAATAAAAGAAAGAAAAAGAAGTACAAAAAAGAGAATCAGAGATAACTTAGTGAACGTCAAGAAAAGGGCGAAGAAACCGTGAAATCCTCTCAGTGGAAAACAGCTGATCGATCGCTAGTCTCTTTGGTGACACGAATGAATTAAAAGCGTCTACTGTGGATGAAGAGAAGGAGGAAAGGGGAGGGGAGGGGGGAGGGGAGGAGAGAGGGTTAGGGGGGGGGGAAGGAGGAGGGGGAGAAGAGTGGGAGTAGGGGGGGACGGGAGGAAAGAGGGGATGAGGGGGAAGGGTGGAAAGAGAGAGGGTGGTGAAGGAGAAAGGGAGGAGGGGGGAAGGGGAGGAAAGATGGGGGGAGGGGAGCGAAAGAGGGTGAGGGGGATAGAGGGTAGAGATGGAGGGAGGGGAGGAAGAGAGGGGGTGGGGAGAGGGGTGGGGGTGTGAGGGGGATAGATGGGGGGGTGGTGAAGAGGAAAGGAAGGAGGTGTGGAAAGGTGAGGAAAGAGGGGGAGGTGAGGGGGGTGGAAAGAGGGAGGGTGGCGGAAGGAGAAGGATGGAAGGTAAATGGGAGGGAAGGTGGAGAGAGGGATGGAGGGTCGGAGATATATTATAGAGAGAGGGAGAGAGAGGGAGGAATGAGGAAGGGAGGAAAAAGGAGAGAACGAAGAGTAAGGACAAAAAGAGGAGGGGGGCAGAGAGGAGAGGAAAGGAGAGACGAAAAAGAGAAGACAAGAAAAGAGGAAGGAAGAGAAGAGAGGAAGGATAGAGAGAGAAGGAAGGTGAGAGAGACCGAGAAAATGGCAGAGAAGAGAAGGGAATACAGGAAAAAATGCAAAAGAATATGGGAAGGGAAAAAGAAGCAAGAGAAAACGACAGAGAAGAGGTAAATCGAGAAAGACAAAGAAACAAATAAAGTGAGAAGGGAAAAGGGAGAAAAAGATAACAGTGAGAAGGATGGAGGGATGAAGAAAACGGAAACGGAAGAGGATGGAGTATATGAGGAAATGGGAAGAGGAATGGAGATGAGGAGAGGACGGAATGTGAGCGCGGGTAAAAAAAAAAAAAAAAAAAAAAAAAAAAAAAAAAAAAAAAAAAAAAAAAGACAGTGAGAATGATAAGATAGTTCGAGGAGAGCGTGAACATGTGTAGGGAGGGTAGAAGAAGAACGATGAGCATCGACCCGAGGTGCTTCATATTCACTGATTTTCATCGTCAATCTTGTCTGTAATTATTTTTATTACTATTACACTATAGCAAACTTATGGACTTGCTGTGCGTATTTTCGCTATGTTGTTACAGTCACCAGAGTGAGACTTCCGCACATGTACTTGTTAGAGATAGTTGCATAATTTACGTACGCAAATGATGTCCTATAGTATATAGTGTACGTATATTGAGGCTTGATAGGACTAGGTAATAGTATATAGTAGGGGAAAATCTATTATTTTTATATACCTAGTGACTGGGATTAAAGTACCTTAAATTAATGAGAGAATAACTATATACAACACACACACACCAACACACAGCACGCGACACACTACACAGTGAGCGACACACACACACACACACACACGACAGCACACATCATTAATTATATATTATAGTTAGTGAGTATTTTATATTATAGGTTATTATATATTAATTACTAGCGGGGTGGATTGAAGTTGATAGGTACTAGTATATTAGGAGAGATTATAATAGCTTAGGGGTATTAATACATTACATATATACGTGTGACCGCTATGCGCTATTTATACTTAGTTATAGGTAAATATATAGTAGAGACTAGAGGAGTTGAGGGGGGGTTATATTATATATATTATGCTATGTATGTATGTATGTATGTATGTACACACACAACACATACACCCACTCTATTATAGTTATAGATTTATTATAGTATTATCTACTAGACATATATAGGATTAGATTAGGGTTAATAGTAGGCGTATCAGTACATATATCTATAAGGTATACGGTATATGCTGTGCGTGTGAGTAGATATATACGATAATATGCAAAGATGATTAGGTAGATAGTAAATGCAAGTCCAATAAAATGAATAACCAAAGACGTGAGAATGGATATATTTTAGTATATATGAGGTTATATTATTAATACGGGGATATTGTTATTATATAGATGATAAGATATATAAATATAGACTAGAATATAAGATAAATTTATATGTAATTATTAAATATACACACACGATAGATA
>NW_020870928.1:41613-43369 GCF_003789085.1 Penaeus vannamei
ATTTCATCGAAGTATAGAGGAGAGGGGAAGGGAGGGAGGGGAAGGGTGAGAAGAGGAGAAAGGGTAAATGTAGAGCGTGAAGGGGAAGGGGAGGGGTGCGAAGGGGTGCGCGGGGACCGAAGAGGTTAGACTGGAGGGAAATAGAGAGGGGGTAAAGGGTGAGAAAAAGGGGTAAACGAAAGAGCTAATAAGTAAACCCGGAAATCGGAGAATGTAGCGAAATAAGGAGGAGACCATAAGGGATAGGAAAGGAACATGGGGTAGTGGCGGCGAGGGGAGGCGAAGTAGTCGGCCGTGTAAAGGGGCCGGAGACCTCCAGGAGCGGGGGAGTGCACAATATATAAGAAATAGGTAGGGAGGGAAGGATGGGGAGAAAGCCAAGTAGACGCAGAGGTAGGCAAAAGAAGAAGGAGCAGAGAGGGCGTAAGGGGCGAGAGAGAACAGAGGAGAATGGAAGAAGGGAGGAACGTCGGAGAGAAAGACGAGGGGGAAGGAAGGCAGCGGGGGGTGGGAGGGGGCCGAGAGTGGGGGGAGCGAAGGTGGAGTCTAAAAAGGTAAAGAGAGAAGCGCGGCGGAGAAGGAGAGAAAGGAAGTGGGGAAAGGAGCGGAGAGGAAAAGGTAAAGGAAGGAGGATAAGGGAAAGGTGAAGGGTGAGGAGGGGAGAGTGGAAAGATAAGAGGGGAGAGAAGGAGAGGGAGAGCGGAAAGGAGTGGATGGGTAAGAAAGAAGGGAAGGGGAGAGGGGAGAAGGGGGGGAAGGAGGTATAACCCGAAAGAGGAAGGGGCGGAGGGGAAGGCGGAGCAGGTGGAGAAACAGAAGGGAGGAGAGGATGGGAGAGGGGAAAGATAAAGGAAGAGGAAGGAGAAGGCGAATAGGGGAAGGGGGGAAAGGGGGGGGGGGGAATTTTAAAAGTGGGGGGAAAAGGACCCCATACAAACCACTTCCGAACTCAGGGAGGAGAGGGGAAGGGAACCGGGATTTTAGAGGAAGAGAGAGGAGAGGCGTTGGGGCAAAAGGAGAGTGAAAGGGAAAGAATAGAAGAGAGGGGATCTGCAGTACACGCGCGCACACAAACATACACACACACACACACACACACACACACACACACACACCACACACACACACACACACACACACACACACACACATATATATATATATATATATATATATATATTATATATATATATATATGCATGAATGTATACGCGTAAGTACATACAAAGAGAGAGAAAAATGGCTACATTCCGAAACAGTTAAAGACCGAGAAAGAGAAAGAAAGAAGGGCTGAAATCGTAGATCCATAAAGACGAACAACCAGACACACGACCAAAGAGACAGACAAACGAAAATAAATAAAAAGGAAAACGAAAAAAGCAAAAACAAAAACATCACTTTCCCTTGTCTCGACTCGTGCCTCCTCGGGCAAGGTTGGGACAAGACTGGGTGTGTTTCTTCTTCTCTCTCTCTCTCTTTTAACCTTTCTTTCTTCTCTTTTACTCTACTTGTTATTTCTTTCTGGTCTTCTTTATCTTAGTCTTCTTCTAATTCCATTTTTTTCTTATTTTTCTTTGTGTATCTATTTTTGTTATTCTAATTTTTCATTATGCTATTTTCCTCTACTTTTCTTTTCTTCTTATTATTATGATCATTCTCCTTCTCCTCCTCCTCTTCTTCTTCTTCTTCTTTACAGAAAAATGATTATAAATAAGAAAGAGATGAGAGTGAAAGAAGAGAGAGAGAGGAGAGACAC
>NW_020870928.1:49782-52282 GCF_003789085.1 Penaeus vannamei
TGTTCGTCTTTGAGTTTATTTGCCTTTATATCTACCCATCTATGTGTCCGCCTGTCTGTCTTTCTTTCTTGTTTCCCTCCTAAGTGCTTGTAACATTAATCAGGATATGCAAATCTAGGAACAATTTGTCATTCATGAATTCTTGACAAATAAATGGAAAGAGAGAGAGTGAGAGAGAGAGAGAGCGAGAGGAGAGAGAGAGAGAGAGACAGAAGAAAAAGAATGATTAGTTCTGTGCAACGTTAGTAATTATGGGATGCAAATTATGAGCGCTCACCGAGCATCGCAAAAAAAAAAAAAGTTATTCAATTATGTTATGGTTTGCGAAGTCTTGCATGCAGATGCACCAAAGCAGGCAGGTATATGAACAACACACACACACACACACACATACACACACACACACACACACACACACCACACACACACACACACACACACACACACACACACACACACACACACACACACACACACACACACAACACAAAAACACACACAATCATATGTGTTTTTTCCATCAAAAAGTTACTCATGTTGTACAGAAAAAAAATTTAGCTCATTACTAACAACCAATTATTCTTGGCCGAGATACCCCCCGAGGCATAGAAAACGGAGCACGACGATACATCGGCTAATGATATGAAGAAAAAGCATTATGAAGAAAGATATATTAATGATAAAGGACTATTGATACTGTTATCAATAATAATTCTTAACGGTAATGTTGATTATGAAAGCGATAGTCTCTAATGCTAATGATAATAGATAGTTTAAAATAACAGTGATATAGATGGTGCTCATTGTTAGTTAAGAACATTAAGATTAATAGTGTAAGAAGATGATATGTAGATAAAGTAAGTAGGATATTAATATGATAGCAGAGTCATTCATTATAGAAATCCCCTCATATCTCACACAATCAAATGCCGTAACAAGGGAAACGAGAATGTAAAAAATAATACTCAATACTAATACTAATAATAATAATAATAATAATAATAATAATAAATAAAAAATAATAATGATAATAATAATAATAAAATGATAACAATAATAATAATAATTATCCCATTTCAAGACAGATCACGGAAATTAACAGAAAAATGTCAAGTTTTCCCCGAAAGAGAGAGAAAAAAAAAAACTCCATATATCTAGTTTATTATTTTAGTTGTTGTTCTTCGAAGGCCTTATTCAGAAGTTTAAGAATCTCCAATTACCAGTTGTTAGAAGAGAAAAAAAAAATATATTTTCAATTTTTTATAAATAATAGCCTTTTTTCTTCTTCCTTTTTTCCGGCCGGAATCCTTACTTCAAAAACCCTTATCTAGCTCACTGTTAATAGGGACCTGATCCCACCCTTCGTCTCGCCAAAGGTAAAAAAAAAAGCCTAGAGAGAGAAAAAAAAAAAAGAAATAAAAGGACCATTGTATTCCCTCTGTTCTAATTGGATATGGAAGGTGAAGTTTATGTTGCATGCGAAAATGTGGGAAGGCGAGGGAGGGTGAGAGAGAGAGAGAGAAAGAGAGAGGAGAGAGAGAGAAAAGAGAAGAGAAAGAGAGAAGAAGAAAGAGAAAGAGAAAGAGAAAGAGAAAAGAGAAAGAGAAAGAGAAAGAGAGAAAGAGAAAGAGAAGAGAGAGAGAGGAGAGAGGAGAGAGAGAGAGAGAGAGAAGAAGAGAGAGAGAAGAGAGAGAAGAGAGAGCAGATGGAAGGAGGGAGGAGAGAAAGAGAGAGGGGAAAAGAAGAGAAAGGGGGGAGAAAAGGAGAGGAAAAGGGAGGAAAGGGAGGAAAAGAGGAAAAAGGGGAGTAAAAGGAGAAAAAAATGAGATGGGGAAAAGCGAGATGGAGAGAAAAAGAAGATAGGGAGAAGAGAGACAGAGACAGAGACAGAGATTTACTGACTTTGAAAGCTTTATTGAGACAAACGTTTACAACTCAAAAGGCTGAGGTAACAGGTAAGAGAGAGAGAGAGAGAGAGAGAGAGAGAGAGAGAGAGAGAGAGAGAGAGAGAGAGAGAGAGAGAGAGAGAGGAAGAAGGAAGAGGAGAGAGAATGGAGCGGAGAGGAGAAGAAAGAGTGAAAAGAGATGAGTGTAGAGAGGAGATAGGAGAGAGGAAAGAAGAAAGGAAAGGGACAAAGAGGAGAGGAGAAGAGAAGAGAGGAGAGTAGAAGAAAAGAAGGAAAAAAACACGAAAAGAAGAGAAAATAAAATAACAAAAAAAGAAAAGAAAAGAGTAGAAAAATAAAAGGATAGAGAAGAGAAAGCAACATTGAAGAGGGGAGAAGATAAGAAAAGAGAGAAGAAGACGAAAACAAAAACGAAGAAGCAAAAGCAGATGAAAGGGCAAGAAATAAACAAGGAGAGAGAAGAGAGAGACGAATGGCGGGAGGGGAGAGGAGAAAGGCGAGAAGAAAGAAGAGAGAATAATGGATATGGAAAAAAGAAAATGAATGAAAGAGTGTGAGTGAATAAGGGGAGGAAAGGAGAAGAGAAGAAAAAA
>NW_020870928.1:54782-57282 GCF_003789085.1 Penaeus vannamei
CTACCATCCACCAGTATTCCCTTATTATAATGAAACAGCAAGGATTACATTTACGTTTTTTTCATTAAATCATATTCAGTAACATATATTATCAGTGCTAACTATTACGTAAGAGATTTTACTCCTCTGCCTCCAGCAACTACACTATCACACACTCTTCATTTTTATTTATTCATTTATTTATATATTTTGTTCTTTTTGAGGGAATTTGTTCTGTTTTGAAATGAATACGTAAAAACAAAAAGGAAAAATGTATGAATAGATAGTAAGAATGTGAATTAAAGAGAGAGAGAGAGAGAGGGAGAGAGAGAAAAATAGAGAGAGATAGAAAGAGAGAGAGAGAGAAAGATGGAGAGAGATTAAAAAGAGAAGAGAGGGGGGGAGAAAGCGAGAAAGGAAAGGCAAGAGGGAGGGAGTGAAAGTGAAAATGAGAGCGTGTGAGCGTGAATAAGAAGCGAAAAGTAGAAGTAGAGATGGAAAGGGAGAGAAAAGAGGCGGAACAAAAGGATAATGAAGGAGGGAAAGGAAAGAGGGAGAAGGAAAGGACGGAGTAAAGGAAGGAGAGGAATAGGAAAGGAGGAAGATCTAGAGAGAGAGCAAAAAAAAGAAAAGATCGGTAACTGTTCATTTTTGTCTCGCGTTACATACATACTTTAACTAAAAGCCAATATGTAAGCACTCGTTATGAAACAGAATATATTACAACATGAAAAACGGTTTTCTGAATGTCTGAATGTAAAACTATAAAATGCAAATATCGTATTTTGCTCTTGACTTAGATGCTGCCATAATAATACCATTATTATATATGTCCATAGAACACTAAGGGATTATAAATTTCCTATTTACATACCATAGTTTATCCTGAAACTCATAACTTAAAGCAGATTTTCGGAGAGTAGCGACTGAAATGGCTTCCTTTTTTTTTTTTAAATCGACGTTAGTTCCTTACAACTGAGTATTAAAGGTGATGTAAAATACACTTGTCCTGACGCTGAGGAGTATTAGCATTTTGTCTTGTAGTTGAATATTTGTAGCTGATCTAACCATGCTTGAGTTAAGATTAAAGGATTGACGGATGATTGTAATTAAAGTACGTTCTATTTCCTTACGTCTTTTGTTTGGTAATAAAGTAAAAATCCTGGTGATGATGAGCATTTTTGAAATGTTAATTTGATTGCTGTTTTCCAATGTGAGTCGATTTCAAAAAGATTTTACGTCATTTTTCCCAACTGGAAATGAAAAGAAAGGAAAATAACGGAAGGAAAGCTTAATTTCGGTTAATCAGTAAGAGTAGTAGTATTATCCGCATCGCCAAGAAGAGTCTTTACATTATCCGTTAAGTAATGGAAAACACAAGTGATACCATGACCCTCTGTCCCTCACCATCAGTAAGGAACACCAGACCTATATCGAAAAGGGATTTCATCTTTCTTTTTTTTTTTTTTTTTGCATAAATTATATATTGACGAGTTTTCAAAAAGTAAAAAAAAAACATTAAACAAACACGATCCAAGCCTTGTGTGCTTTCCCGCAGGCACTTACTGGAACCCACTTCCCGGCTTTGGAAAGGTTTACTTAGAGGGGATGAGTCGGCATCGAGGCCCTCGCTAAGCAAATGCCCTTCATCCGTTACAAATCCAAATTTATATACATACAATATATATATTAATATATATTATATATAATATATATATATATATATATATATATATGTATATATATACACAAAATTATATGTATATAGTATGTATGTTATATATAATATATATAATATATATATATATATATATATATATATAAATATATATATGTATATGCTTATCTGTATTATATGATATGTATATAATATATATATATATATATGATATATTTATACATACACGGTCAGTGCAGTGCAAAGCTATACGTTGATTGTGTCATAAAGGCGAGGTTAGATCAGGAAAACGTAATTCAGCCACATGCTGAGTACCCAATATACGATCTGACATCGACATTTTCCATAGAATTTGAGAATCGTGCGAGCGGGTTTAACCCCTCCCCTTAGCGTGCGCTATATGCCCATGGAAGTGAACCACCCTTAAGATATTTCGCCCTAACATGAGCCCTTTCCTTCCCTCACAGCCCTCGCCAGCCAGTGCAGCGCCCAAGAGCTGGTTAGGGTTCTCAACGACCTCTTTGCCCGCTTCGATCGCCTCGCTAGTGTGAGTATATATATGTTAACTAGTTGATTATGGGTTCTGCTTGTTATCGGTACTAGTTTGTGGCAGCAGCAGCTATTAGTGAGCCCCAAATTGTTATGGTTATCATTGTTATTACTGTACATCGATCAGTCAAATCTAGCAGCATTCTGGGGGATGCATAGGGCCTCAATTACTGTAAATAGTCATAAGTAAACGGGTTAGGTGGTATTCATGGAACTGCTCCTTGTATGTAAATATTTCTTGTTCGTGGGTACAGTCTTAACAATGACGAGTAAGAACTGAAACAGTAGCTGGTT
>NW_020870928.1:70966-73466 GCF_003789085.1 Penaeus vannamei
AATGAATAGATGAATGGGTACATGCACAAAGAATCGAAATAATACAAGTCATCCTTTTCCAGACTAATCCAACTCTCGTTCTTCCAGGCCGCCCGTGTCGAGTCTACAGCAAACGTCTGAACCTGAGTTCTCCATGCTCTCAAACACTCACGAGTGAAGATTATATAACATTTAAGAGTATTGATAAGGATGTCGTCACCAGGACAAGTTACTTTGCCTTGAACTGCAGTGGCATCCCAGACGGTCAGTTCCCGCTGCTGTTAAGCAATTTTCTCCCTCATTCCAATCTCCTTCGTTCAGCTCTTAAGTTTCGGATCAAATATTTCGCTAGGGATGGGAGTCTGATGTTATGTGTCCGTGTCCCTTTTCTTTCGCAGACAGAAGTGCCTTTGCAGCCGGGGAATATCCTATTTCAGTTGAGCGCCGTCTCCTTTCTCACAGAAAGATGAGCCCCTACCTTCTTTCCGGTCAAATAACTGGCCTTACATTCAGACAAATGCCTTTTTTCTTTCCCTCTTTTTTGGACAGAACTTACAGTCTGGGAAGGCCTCATCTTCAACTGGGTCCCTTGTCTTTCCTTTATCGGACAGGAAACTGCCCTTATCGTTGGAGAATCTCTTGCCAGCGAAGCCTCTGCCCTCCTGAAGGCCAATGCACGTCCCTGCTCGTTTGATCTTCGTCTGTTAGTCCTTTCAGCCGAGGAAAAAGGAGACGAATGATAATCAATCGAATGAGAATAGAAATATAATGATAACTGTTACGTCAAAGATTGGTATCACTGATAATATATCATTATTAATATTTCTATTACTATCATGTAATCATCATTGTCAATATCATCATCCTCCATTATTACTAAATTATGTCTAGAATGATTGACATGATTTTTACTATTATTGTCAACACAATTATTTGCATGGTAGTTATGATTATGGTAATTATTCATGGTTATTATCCTACTTTTCCCCCCTTTAAAATTATCATAAATAATTCCACACTTTAAATATATTGTCGTTATTATTGTCCTAATCCCAGGTATACTTTACCTCTTGTTTCCCTCTCGCCATGCTTCAGAAACCGTCGCCGGGACTCCAACGGAGGACTCTTGGCCTGTGTCTGCGATCGTCGGCACCGCCGTCCTGGTCGTCATCGTCGTTGGTGTAGTTGTCTTCGCCGTCGTCTTGGTCGTAAAGCTGAGAAAGTCCAGGTCGTCGAGAGAGACCGCGATTCCAGCCGACGACCTGCACAACGGAGAGACGACCAGCCTGCGCAGCCACGACTCCGAGAACTCCCTTTACGGTGTAATCCTTTCCGATGTATCGCAGAAGGAGCAATAGGAGTTGGAAAGGAAAAGTGCTCGCTAGTAAGGATCAATTTGAAATCCTGCCAACTTTCATGTATGGCGCACCGTCTGCATTTACCTTGTATAGGATAGGAATACTGTTGCCTTGGCACATGTTCAATATTGCATTCTAAATATTTTGCCAAGGTCGAAACCGAATGTATCAAGGTATCAGATATGAAACAAAACTCTGCAAAGAGGGAGCGATAGAGCTAAGACTAATGTGTGACGTTTCGAATCAGAACTGACTCATCATCAGTCAACTTCGGTTTATCGTCAGGCAGGAAATCCAACATGGCCTAAATCCCAGGTATACTTTACCTCTTGTTTCCCTCTCGCCATGCTTCAGAAACCGTCGCCGGGACTCCAACGGAGGACTCTTGGCCTGTGTCTGCGATCGTCGGCACCGCCGTCCTGGTCGTCATCGTCGTTGGTGTAGTTGTCTTCGCCGTCGTCTTGGTCGTAAAGCTGAGAAAGTCCAGGTCGTCGAGAAAGACCGCGATTCCTGCCGACGACCTGCACGAACCCCCGCCGCGATGCCGATCGAAAGGACGAGCACGGCTATTGCTACATCGACTAAGAGCGAAAAGGCTAATGTGTCTTTTTACTATCTGTTCCGTTTCATCAGTATAGCATGTCAGTATTTGTTTCATGCCTTTATGTTTTTGTAACTGCTATTATCATTTGACTCAGTTCTATCATGTTGCTAACACTAATATTACAATTAATTGTAGTACTTCTCAACATTATATTGTAATAACAATGCCATTTTAACATCACCATCATTGATTGTAAACATTAATGATATTTTTCATTGCTGATTGCCATCAGAATTACATTAAAACTCTATTCCATGATGATAGCCATTTCCATAGTATAAGCAAGGACGGACGTTGTAAGCAAGTAAAGTATGTTAAAATGCATTCTAAGACAAAATGTTAAAGGTTAAGAAACACGTCTCTGCTCTCACTTTTAATAAAACTTTCCATAGTCATTGACCCTATTCTTTCCACTGGAAACGAAAAAAAAAAAAAAAATGTAGATAAGGAAGGATGCAAGTAAGAATGGAACAAAAAATGTTTCATAATGAGATGTGACCATCAAAGCACGAACCCTTATCGCTTCCTGATATATGCTCAGCATCCTGTCTCTCTCTCT
>NW_020870928.1:78466-80966 GCF_003789085.1 Penaeus vannamei
TTTAGGTTAGGTTGGTTAGTTTAGTTTAGGCAGGTTAGGTTTGCCTTGGTTTGATTAGGTTAGGTTTAGGTTAGATTAGGTTAGGTTAGGTTATGAGATTAGGTTTTAGGTTAGGTTTGATGAGACTTTGAGTTATGGTTTGATTTGTATATATTTAGGTTAGGTTAGGTTAGGTTTGATGAGATTAAGGTTAGGTTGATGAGAGATTAGGTTAGGATAGATTAGGTTTGATGAGTTAGGTTGGTTAGGTTAACTAGGTTAGGTTAGTGAATTTAGCTCAGGTTAGGTTAGGTTGATAAGTTAGGTTAGTTAGGTTAGGTTGATAAGTTTGTTAGGTTAGGTTAGGTTTGATGGATTAGGTTAGGTTAAGTTAGGTTTGATGAGTTTAGGTTAGGTTAGGTTGATGAAATTAGGTTAGATTAGGTTAGTTAGGTTTGATGAGTTAATTAGGTTGGTGAGTTAGGTTTAGATTAAGTTTGATTAGGTTAGGTTAGGTTAGGTTGATGAGATTAGGTTAGGTTTGATGAGTTTAGGTTAGGTTAGAAGGTTGATAAGTTTAGGTTAGGTTAGGTTGATGAAATTAGGTTAGATGNACAGATATATATATATATATATATATATATATATATATATATATTATATATATATTATATATATATGTAATATATATATATATATATATATATATAGAGAGAGAGAGAGAGAGAGAGAGAGAGAGAGAGAGAGAGAGAGAGAGAGAGAGAGAGAGAGAGAGAGAACTGTGGTGTGTGTGTTGTGAATATACTGTGTATACTGTGTGTGTTTATGTGTGTAATATATATATATATATATATAATATATATATATATATATATATATATATATATATATATATATATATATATATATATATATATATATATATATATGTTATACATATGTTATATATATACACATACATATATATTTGTACGTATATATATACATACATCTATGTATATATATATATATATATATATATATATATATATATATATATATATATGTAATATATATAAGACGCACACACACAACATTCCGTATACACAGTATATGTGTATGTTTATGTTTTACAAATCACGTACACACACACATGCATACACACAAACTCCATATACAAGCACACACACGTGTCTATATATCTTTATATGAATACATATTCGCGTATGTTAATTTGTATATATGTATACACCTATGTACGCATGCACACATACGGACACATATGAACAGTGCTTGCAGTGACAGAGCTGCGAGGAACCAAGGCAAGATGCTCCAAAAGAAGTGTCATATATTACTTTTTTCAAGTAATGAGTCTAATATTGAATAAAAGATTCTTTAACATGGTAATTATTTCGGAAAAGCATATATTATGTTACTATCAAACATGGCATAAGCATTACCAATTGCATCATATTGGCATATTTTTATCATTATCATCATTACCCTTTTCTTTTGTAGGATTTTACGATTCAGAATACGTTCCTCACAAAACGGATCCTCAGCCTCCGTTGGAGATCGTCATCGTCCTGTCCGTCATCACCGCCGTCCTGGTCGTCATCACCGCCGTCCTGGTCGTCATCACCGCCGTCCTGGTCGTCATCACGCCGTCCTGGTCGTCATCAACCGCCGTCCTGGTCGTCATCACCGCCGTCCGCCGTCGTCATCACCGCCGTCCTGGTCGTCATCCCCGTCTGGTCGTAGTAAAGGTGAGGAAGTCCAGGTCGTCGAGCAGGCGCAATTCCCGCCGACGACCTGCACGACCCTGGCCGCGATGACCGAGAGAGCGAGCACGAGTATTGGGACATCGACTCGGTCGTCTTGAGGGCCCAGCTGGAGGAGAGGAGGGCGACGCGCACGCGGCACGACGGAGGGACGACCAGCCTGCGCAGGTGCAAGTCCGAGAATTCTCTAGGCGGGCAATCCTTCCCGGTGTGAGACGCATAGGGAGGAGTAGAGGTGGGGGGGGTGATGCCTCCTGTGTCTAGCGCACGATCTGCATTTGCACTCGTATGTTAGGGAATACTGCTCTCTTGGTACACGCTCAGCATTGCTCCCAGATACTTTGCCAAGATTGAACAGAATGTATCAAGAAATTAGAAGTAAAAATTGTATTATGTACAATAATTCTAACTGCACCTTTAATAAAAGATATTTCCATTTCGTTATTTAAGGGAAAGTGATTATAGATTTTTTTTTTTTTTTTTATAGAATTTATAGAATGAAATAGAATAAAATTTGAAAAAATAAACATAAATTTAAAACTATAAATCTGCTAGATCATAAACAATAATGATAATGATAATTAGTATTAGTATTAACTAATAATAATAATAATAATAATAATTATAATGATAATTATTATTATAAAAATTAGTTACAATGATAATGATAACAATTATCATAATAGCGGGTTCGGTTAAGTTAGGTTAGATTTGGTTCGGATAAGTTGTTTGGTTCGGTCAGGTTCGGAATGGTTATTTTA
>NW_020870928.1:90966-98466 GCF_003789085.1 Penaeus vannamei
GTCCCTCAGCTTACTTTAGTCCCTCAGCTTACTTTAGTCCCTCAGCTTACTTTAGTCCCTCAGCTTACTTTAGTCCCTCAGTCCCTCAGCTTACTTTACTTTAGTCCCTCAGCTTACTTTAGTCCCTTTAGTCCCTCAGCTTACTTTAGTCCCTCAGCTTACTTTAGTCCCTTTAGTCCCTCAGCTTACTTTAGTCCCTTTAGTCCCTCAGCTTACTTTAGTCCCTCAGCTTACTTTAGCAGCTTACTTTAGTCCCTCAGCTTTAGTCCTCAGCTTACTTTAGTCCCTCAGCTTACTTTAGTCCCTCAGCTTACCCTCAGCTTACTTTAGTCCCTCAGCTTACTTTACTTTAGTCCCTCAGCTTACTTTAGTCTTTAGTCCCTTCAGCTTACTTTAGTCCCTCAGCTTCTTTAGTCAGCTTACTTTAGTCCCTCAGCTTACTTTAGTCCCTCAGCTTACTTACTTTAGTCCCTCAGCTTACTTTAGTCCCTTTAGTCCCTCAGCTTACTTTAGTCCCTCAGCTTACTTTAGTCCCTCAGCTTACTTTAGTCCCTCAGCTTACTTTAGTCCCTCAGCTTACTTTAGTCCTCAGCTTACTTTAAGTCCCTCAGCTACTTTAGTCCCTCAGCTTACTTTAGTCCCTCAGTCCCTCAGCTTACTTTAGCTTACTTTAGTCCCTTTAGTCCCTCAGCTACTTTACTTACTTTAGTCCTCAGCTTACTTTAGTCCCTCAGCTTACTTTAGTCCCTCAGCTTTAGTCCCTCAGCTTACTTTAGTCCCTCAGCTTACTTTAGTCCCTCAGCTTACTTTAGTCCCTCAGCTTACTTTAGTCCCTCAGCTTACTTTAGTTACTTTAGCTCAGTTAGTCCCTCAGCTTACTTTAGTCCCTCAGCTTTAGTCCCTCAGCTTACTTTAGTCCCTCAGCTTACTTTAGCAGCTTACTTTAGTCCCTCAGCTTACTTTAGTCCCTCAGCTTACTTTAGCTTACTTTAGTCCCTCAGCTTACCCTCAGCTTACCCTCAGCTACTTTAGCTTACTTTAGTCCCTCAGTTACTTTAGTCCTCAGCTTACTTTACTAGCTTTTAGTCCCTCAGCTTACTTTAGTCCCTCAGCTTACTTTAGTCCCTCAGCTTACTTTAGTCCCTTTAGTCCCTCAGCTTACTTTAGTCCCTCAGCTTACTTTAGTCCCTCAGCTTACTTTAGCAGCTTACTTTAGTCCCTCAGCTTACTTTAGCTTACTTTAGTCCCTCAGCTTACTTTAGTCCCTCAGCTTACTTTAGTCCCTCAGCTTACTTTACTTTAGTCCCTCAGCTTACTTTAGTCCCTCAGCTTACTTTAGTCCCTTTAGTCCCTCAGCTTACTTTAGTCCCTCAGCTTACTTTAGTCCCTCAGCTTAATACACAGTCCCTCAGTTTTCATTTTCCAACAACTGTAGGTATTTTTCGCCAGAACTAATGTTGCATTGCAGATGAATCATTGGCAGTAATCGTCACTGTCTCGCTCAAATATAGTGACCAGGAATTAAATGCGATCAGTTTTAGGACTGAAATGATAAATTTCGATTGAGTGCCTTCATTAAACAGCTATCCCCTTGCAAAGTCCGGTATGAAAAGCTTTGGGCAGTTGATAATCTGTGTAATCTGGATGGCTGTAAAGTCAATGGAACAAGCGGTCAGTCAGAATTATGTTTTCAATGACTTTAATTATTTCTAAAAGGAAAGAAAAAAAAGAGAAAAAAGTAGAACAAAAGAAAATGAATCACTAAAGATAAAAGGTTTCGCAGATTTTGGCGTGAACTGGATATGAAGATTAAAATTTCTTTCGTGACTTTTCTTAGCGCATGTCTATTTCATGATCTAATATTATCAGTCGTCAATTTGAGCCCATAATTCTGAAGGAAATATAAAGTAATTACAAAGTGGCAAAAGTTGAAACATATTAAATATCAAAAATGTTTTGTATTTCTAAAGTCAGGTCTATTTCCAACTGAGTGTGTATTTGTATGCTCTGGGGAAGAGAGAGGGCCTTTTAAAACATTTTGTCTTTAGTTATTTTGTTAATTTATTTACTTATTATCTTTTTTTTGTGTGGTGGGGGGAGCAGTCGGCAACGGGTCAAATTTTGTTACAATCACAATTTTCAAACGCCAAAATTTCCACTTTAATACTACAACTAAATGAGAGAGAGAGAGAGAGAGAGAGAGAGAGAGAGAGAGAGAGAGAGAGAGAGAGAGAGAGAGAGAGAGAGAGAGAGGTGAAGGGATAAAGAGAAAGAAAAGAAGGGTAAAACAGACAACACTCAAGTAGAGAGAGAGAGAGGGAAGGGGAGAATAAATAAGTAAACATATTGATAGGTAGATTAATTGAGACAGAAGTGCAGTGGATCGCTTCAGTGATACACAGGGCAACTAGTTCGCTAAAAAGGCCTGGAAATACAGGATTTACGCCTCTAGTGACATACATCTCTGTTTTATTCTCGTTTATTCAGTAATTATCACCATGAGCATTCTTGTTGTTATTAGTAGAGGTACTAGTAGTAACAGCAGCAAAAGTAGTAGTGCTGGTGGTAGTAGCACTAGTAATTACAGCAATAGTAGTAGCAATGGTTGTTGTTGTGGTGGGAGTGGTAGCTATAGTAGTAGTGGTAGTAATGGCAGTTGTAATAATATCAAAGGTGTATTAGATTTTGTTATGGTCGTGGTAGTAGTGATAGTGGTTGCAGTAGTAGTACTGATTGTGCTAGAAATAGTAATAATGTTACTGGTACTAGTAATCGACGTAGCACCTTTCATCCCATTTAATCAAGTTAAAGAAGCTAAGAATAGCCAGAAGGCAGAACGAGAAACTTCCTTTAATATCCGTATCGTTTAAACTTCCTACAGTTATATAATCAGCGAACGAATGAAAGCTTAAATGGGAAGCTTAAGCGACCGAACCCCATTCTCGCTTATATTCTGAAATCACGAAACTGCGCCGAAAGCGACCCGACAACAACCGGTGTTCCATTACGTAGCTGTCTCAGGTTGTATGTTCTTTGGCAAAGCCGCGCCTGGAGGCCAATTAACGCATGATTTCCGGCAATCTCGTTTACTCTGCGATTTGGTTGCGATTGGACACTGAGAGAAATGCACGCGCAAACTCACACGCACGGCACACCACTATATATATATAATATATATATATATATTATATATATATATGTATATATATGATATTAATATATATATTATATATATAATATATATATGTATTATATATATATATATATATATATATATATATAATATATAATATATAATATATATATATTATATAATATATATAATAGAGAGAGAGAGAGAGAGAGAGAGAGAGAGAGAGAGAGAGAGAGAGAGAGAGAGAGAAGAGAGAGAGAGAGAGAGAGAGAGAGAGAGAGAGAGAGAGAGAGAGACGTCAGACAGATAATACAAATGGACGCCTTTTCCATCACATCTCTGCCCTTTCCTGCCACCCTCAACACACGCATCTCCCGCGCACGGCACGATGTGACGAGGGCTCCGTTCCGCTCGCCCGCGTGTCGGAGGGAGGCCGACTTCCCCGCCCCGACACGTGCCTTCCCGACCACCGCCGACGACGCTGGAGCACCTGCCCTGTACATGTGCAGCGCATGCAGATGTTAAGAGTCTTGTTAAGATGCATTTTTAGCCCAGTCAATTTCGAGTTCCCGTTCCCTTTATATCTATCTAGCTAAAACTAATATGATATCAATTTGGTAGCATAACCTAACGGTCTTTAAGGCTCGTGGGTGTAGGAATGAATTAATTCCTATGTTAAGTGTGTGTCCAATTTTAATGGTCTGGGAAACATTTGTAACCCTTCATATTTTATTCAAGAACTAAACAATGAACAAATGGTATGTTCTAGAAATCTTAGCAATACACATAATAATTAAAAGAAGTAATATTTTCAAATAATTCAATTCATCTCAAAGCTTAATTTTACATACCCTCCCTTTTCCTATTAATCAGAAATCAATGACAATTTAATAAACACAATAAAAATACACGTGAGACGAAACCGAGACCCTCACACCCCGTCTAACGTGTTCTTCCCATGATTTCACCTAGGACATGAGTCGATCATTCCCCTCCTTTCATTTTCCGCTCTACACTTCCCTCCAATTAATAATATCCTTCTCAATCTATTCAGAAATGCCACTGGGACTGTCACCTGCGACTACCCCCGTACTGTATCCATGGAACACTAAAATAACTAAATGAGAAAGCGAATACAACCCTTAGCAACAAGGCATTAAAGAAAGCACCTTGGCCGTTGTTCTCCCTCACTCTCCATTTCTCCTCCCTGTTCACCGGGAGAAAGCCAGAATTCGTCTCAATTGCCACAAATCAATGCAAAGATATTTAACAATTGCGTGAATAAACTTACCACACACTGCAATCTATCATATCAGGGGCGCAACTAGGAATTTTAGGGGGCAGGCGTCCAGGCCACAAAAAGGGCACAGTATGAATTTTATTTACATGGGATATAGCCTGAAATTATTCTTCAGATTTAAAAACGGAAGAAATGTTGCAAGAATTTTAATGATAATTATTTGCACTGAACAAACAAAAAATACAATAAACAGTCTCATCGCCATTCCAAGATCAAGATAAAGAAAGTGCCCAAGAAAAAGGGCACTTGCACCCCCAGGACCCCCCCCCCCCGTAGTTGCGCCCCTGCATATGAGGGTAAAAATGTGATTCAAAGTACTAGCATTCAGCTTAACTCATTGCTTTCCCCCAAATGAATTGCTAGCATTTAAACATACAAACCATTTATAAATGATTGTTATAATTTACTCTTATTTGTTGTAACTCTAAATTTTGCTATATTGATATGCCTTCAAGATGTTTCAGTGACCAACGTACATCTTTCAAATCAGAGCACCTTCTGAAAAAAATAATGATCTCGACACACACACACACACACACCACACACACACACACACACACACACACACACACACACACACATACATAATAATATATATATATATATATATATATATATATATATATATATATATATATATATATATATGTATATATGTATATATGTACACAACACACACACACACACACACACACACACACACACACACACACACACACACACACACACACAACACACACACCCACACACACACACACACACACACACACACACACACACACACACACACACACACACACACAACACACACACCATATATACATATATATATATATATATATATATATATATATATATTATATATATATATATATATATATATATATAACAGGTCATGTCGATAGACATGACCTGTTCACGTTTTATGCCCTTGTGATTACCTGAAGGTGTGGTCTATAAAAAAACGAAGTAAAATGAAAAATACATCTCGCACTGACTTCAAAGTAAAGGTTCTATACAAGATGACAGCTGATATTACAATCAAGATATTTCCAAGACGGCCGCACAGTCCATGAGGCTGAACAGCTGTTGTCGCGTAAGAACAGCACCCTCCTCATCGGGATCTTTCCCCGCGCGTGATCACGTGTTAACGAAAGGAATTTCCAATATATGTTGTTGTTTTTTTCTATCTCCTTGTTGCCAAAAATTTCCATGTCGAGGAATTTCTTTTGAGATCGGCCATTTTCTGTGTGTCTTTTTCGCTCGTCAATCGCATGCAAATAAAGTGCAAATTCCCTTCATTAGCGCCAAATCATGCACGGGAACGACGCGACGGTTGAAGGTCATGACGACAAGGAGGAATGCATGGCGGAATCCGTTTGAGGGGAGGTCAAAGGTCAAAGTGATGAGCTGTCTCCTCTTATCGCGGTGATGTGGGTGCTCGTTTGATAAGATCTCGAGATTTGCAATGGTAGCGACTTATGCTTAAAAAGGAAGAACAAGCAAAGAAAACAACAACAAACAAACAAACAAACAAAAAACACAAAGAAAAATAATACGNCTGTGTGTGTGTGTGTGTGTGTGATGTGTGTGTGTGGTGTGTGTGTGTGTGTCGTGACTGTTGTGGTGTGTGTGGATTCTGTGTTGTGTTGTTGTGTGTGGTTGTGTGTGTGTGTCGTGTGTGTGTGTGTGTGACAGGGGGGGATTGAGTTGTGTGGGCGTTCGAAATGAGAGTGGGAGTGAGAGTGGGAGTGGGAGTGCGGAGTGGAGTGGAGTGGCGAGTGGGAGTGGGAGTGAGAGTTGGGAAGTGGGAGTGGGATGGGAGTGGAGTGGGGTGAGTGGGGAGTGGGAGTGGGAGTGGAGTGGGAGTGGCGGGAGTGGGAGTGGGAGTGGGAGTGGGAGTGGGAGTGAGGTGAGAGTGAGAGTGAGAGTGAGAGTGAGAGTGAGAGTGAGAGTGGGAGTTGGGAGTGGGGAGATGGGAGAGTGGGAGTGGGAGAGAGAGAGAGAGAGAGAGAGAGAGAGAGAGAGAGAGAGAGAGAGGAGAGAGAGAGAGAGAGAGGAGAGAGACGAGAGAGAGAGAGAGAGAGAGGAGAGAGAGAGAGAAGAGAGAGAGAAGGAAGAGAGAGAGGAGAGAAAGAAAGAGAAAGAGAAAGAGAAGAGAAAGAGAAAGAGAAAGAGGAGAAAGAGAAGAGAGAGAGAAGAGAGAGAGAGAGAGAGAGAGAGAAGAGAGAGAGAGAGAGAGAGAGAGAGAGAGAGAGAGAGAGAGAGAGAGAGAGAAAGGGAGAAAGAGAGAGAAAGAAAGAGAAAGAAAGAGAAAAAGAAGAGAAAGAGAAAGAGAAAGAGAAAGAGAAGAGAAAGAGAAGAGAAGAGAAAGAGAGAGAGAATCATATGTCTATTCAATGAACAATCTGTGTCCTTACTATTTTCATCACTTTAACCAAATCTTTCAGAGATGGAGGAAAATGACCAGAACAAAAGTAAGTTATATCTTTTAATAAAAGGAAGCTGTTAAGAGTCAACAAAGTAAGAATCACGTTCAATAATCCACATCAATATTCTTCCACCTTTTTTTTCTCTCAACTTGAGGACCCCGTTACAGCTTACAAATGATACAGTTCTACATAAAATATCTCATAATCTAATAAAAAAAAAATATCTCCCTGAAGATGCTAAGGTATGAAACCTGCACACCAAACCTCTATCTCGCCTGTGTAAACAATATGTTAATCTGTTATATATCTCCTGTAGTGATGGCCTTGGTTAAATAATGTTAGAGGCAAAAAGCAATACCTGCATGTGTGTGCCTTGCCAGATAAAAATGCTTACATCTCCCAGTCTTACTTGCAAGTCACAATTATCATACTACCTTGCTAAAAAAAAAGGAACTATCAGTTAACAGAAAGCTTATTTACAAGCTTCTTGAGAGTTTTTTCAACCCATACATATTCAGTTCAGAAAATAACCTTTAGACCACCCAATACTTCAGTTTATTTCAACATGAAATATTAAAAGAAACAGTAATTTTAAAACTTGGCATGCATGCATCTTATAAATGTTTTCCTACTCA
>NW_020870928.1:118466-138466 GCF_003789085.1 Penaeus vannamei
TCAAACACCATCATTTACTTGTCAGCTCGCTATTTCAAGCCGGGCTGTGATTGGGACGTTGAAGAGTCAGCGCCGATTTAAAATCCTATAAAACAAGCAAATATCGATATCAAGGCCTGTGATATGGTAACGTTAGTGTATGCATATAGGCCTTGATGATCAAGATAGCCTAGTACTAAACCTTCAGAGAATGTTGCAGTACCACACTTTGTAGGGAATATAAGTATTGGGGAACATATGTACCGGGGGAACATTGACAAAAAGCGAGAGTGCATTTTTAATGTTGTCATATAACAAACCAAAAAACAAACAAATAAAGAAGATAAAACTACGGATAAAATACAGAACCAGCAGGTTAGGAATCCCAAATAGCATTTTAGAAAATATCCAAAATGGCGAATGGGTGCAACACCTGCCTTCGAGGCGTGGGAAATAGGGTTCGATTCCTAAGTGCTTTGGTTTTCTGATAGAAAGGGGAAATAAGATAACAGACAGAAAAAGCTTATAGATGGCGTGATGAGTGTGTGTGTGTGTGTGTTGTGTGTGTGTGTGTGTGTGTGTGTGTGTGTGTGTGTGTGTGTGTGTGTGTGTGTGTGTGTGTGTGTGTGTGTGTGATGTACATACACACACGCACACACACACACACACACACATATATACATATATATATATATATATATATATATGTATATATATATATGTATATATATGTATATATACATATATATACATAGTACATATATACTGTATATATACATACATACATATAGTATGTGTGTGTGTGTGTGTGTGTGTATGTGTGTGTGTGTGTGTGCATGTACATATACAGACACACCACACACATATACATATATATATATATATATATATATATATATATATATATATATATATATATATATATATGTATATATATGTATATATATACATATATACATAGATACATATATATATATATACATACATACATATAACTATGTATGTGTGTGTGTGTGTGTGTGTGTATGTGTGGCCAGCTTTGTTGTCAGACGCAGCTTCCCCAATTACCGCCTCACGTCATCAGATAAACTGTAGCCGATGCCACTGCAACCTCTTGTCGCGTTTTGTATATATATATATATATATATATATATATATATATATATATATATATATATATATATATATATATATATACTGATATTTACACGAATTGTCAAAGGCATCGTAATAATAACAGTTACCCCTTGAGTTGGAATATGGGGTACTACTCAAAGAAAACGTTTAGTAATGGAAAACTATTTTAATTTGGGGGGATTCGCTTCAACAGCCTTTTATTAATTTTATTTTTTCTGTTCTCCCTTAGCTATTAAGATATATTGATATATTCATTTTGGTACTGGTTCAGTTTCATACAGCCTTCTTTTAAACGCAAAATTATATAAACAATCGATACAGCAAGTGAGTCACATTTCAATATTTTAAAAAATCGCCACCTGATGTCTTTTCCTTCCTTTTGTTAAGAAAACAATGATGCCGTTTGTACGTTTTTGTACATTTGTTGTAATAACTGAGTTTCGTGCGTAAATAAAGCGCGCATAACGTTACACGAAGGAGAATACGTTTCTGTTTTTAAAGAGGACAATACAGCAGTAATACAGAAGTATTATTGATTATTTACAATAACAAATAAATTTCTTTACTGCGCAATTCCATATGTCTGACCCATATTACAGACAAAGGGGCCTGAAGAATTGCGCGGCAGTGACAGTGAAAGATCAGTAGACTGGCTGTTTTTTTTACATTTTTTCATGTTTTTGTTGTCATTTTTGAAATGTTTTGTTATTGTTGTTTGTTTGTTTCTTTCACTGCATGCTTATTACATTGGAAACTAAAAGAAATGGGCAATCTTAATTCGTAATTCCATTTTCTGTACCGTATGTAGGGGTCCAGAGTCCAGACGAGCGTTCTTGAAGTCATTCTGGCATTATAATCAGCTTCGCAAATGTGTAGTGAAGCTTAATTAGTTCACATTACGTAAGCATGATTTGTTTTTGCTTTGATCATTTACTGTATATCTTTCATGTTTTCTTTCTATTGACTGAGTTTCAATGCATTTTTTTTTCTATCTGTATGTACTCTCCTTCGTATACTTAAAAACTCTTACCACTATACTAAATACCATTTATAATAATTTTAGGTTTCTTTGCCACAAATATGTAACCTATTCTTTATTACAAAACTAAATCATTATAACAGTTGTAAGATGAATTATCAGATAATGAATGTTCTGAACTCAAATACAGGACACAGTTGTCATCGTCACTTTTATAACATTCGTAGAAGTTGGGATATTGAAACAACTTGATTCATAGTACCAATTTACTCCATTGTTACATATAAAAACAACCTTGTATTGACAGCTTAAAGACCCTAGCTATTGGTAGGAAAATATATACTGTATATTATACAACCCTATCAAAACAGTGCTATAATCTATACGACTTTCTGTACACAACACTTATAATATAGGAAGAGAGAGAGAGAGAGAGAGAGAGAGGAAAAGCTATGAAGGAAGAAAAAAATATCTGTTTGGCAAACTCACTGTCAAGGTTGGTTTGTTGAAATACTGAGTGTGACTGTACTAAGGCAAACCAACAAATATCTAAACATTTCTTTTTGCCTGCACCTTAATTCCTAAACCGACTTTAGTTCATCTGCCCTCTAAACCATTTTAATACATTTCTCATCCATACACGAATGTAAAATACAAGTATTTACACATTTTCTAGGGTGATGCAACCACCATAGTGTAATAACACCTCACTGGTTATAGTCTGGTGGCAGCACCGTGGATCTGGACACTCTTTGTAAACCTGAAAATGCCGCTACACATCCTTATATGAATTCTGTGATTCTAGTACTAAGTCCGCCAGTCTGAACCTACCCAATACACTTACTAAAAATTCATGGATTAACATGGCAAAATATGATGAGGCGACCATGTTTGATTACTTTTACATTGTGAGATTCTTTACCTTTTAATTTTTTAATAAGGGCTTCCATTTGTACCGGTCTGTTGTCAGATGAGGCTTCATAAACACCGATGTTGTGTCAGATTTGGATAAAGCCCTTAACTCTCTCCGTTCGACCCCTGTGTAGGTATAAAGCGTAATTGTTCTCCATCGCTTGCTGAAGGGTTCCCACCATATGCCAGGTAAAGGATGCCCCTGTAGTGTGCCATAACATTCAATTATTAATGCGCCAGGGGCATCTTACTCTCATGCAAACTGACTAGATGATTCCAGCTAAATGAATCTGTGACAACGGTTAGAATTGTACGTGCATGTGCAGTGTTGCGTCCACTACTTCTTTAAATTCCAATATAATTGTTTTCATGCGAGATAATAAAAAGAACGCATTAGTTTGAACCTGTGAACAACGCACAGGGTATCTACAATATTTGCACATCATAGTACGAATGCATCTTTCTGGAGATCATATTTTCCAACTTTAAGCAACTGCTGACACACTGACCTTTCTCCTCCTAGTCTCACGTTAAGGTGAAGCCCAGCGAAACGTGCGTCAATACACCTCGCCTACAATGTACACAGAATGGATGAAGGCCTTTAATTGTGATGATTCCTCTGCCGTCATTATCTCGGAGGGATTGACAATTCCTCATTTATGCTGTTCACCTGCTCTGTGCACCCGTGAGGCAAGGGGCGTGGAAGGTCGGGTCTGGTTGTGGGATTCATTCAAAATATGAGTTCAGCAGCACTACTCTGTCCTGGAGACACTCAGTCATTCTCAGGTCTTTCGGTACTTTCATAAGATCAATTCAGTTTGTGATGCCCAAGTCCTAATACTTATATTTTCTTAGACGATGGAGATACGGTGGTCATTATCTGCCCAACTGTTGCTTTATTTCCTCTTCATAATCGTGTCTATTTTCACGGCACTTTAAAAAATCTAAGGGCTCTATTTTCTACCGATTATCCGCACAACAAACTATTCGTTTCTAAAGTACTCAGCCTTTGATTGAAGTGTTCCTCTTGATGTACAAAGAAAACGTTAAGTGTGAGTGATATGTTTACATCTGTGTCGGCCACCTACTACAGCTCGCTTCTGTATGTGAAGAGGGAACAATTACAATAACAGATGTTTATTTAATCGCATAAATCATGGGGAGGATGCATAAACAAGTTTGTGAATGTTGGCGAGCATTGTCTTCTATTATGTTCTGGAATGGCCATTAAAAACTCAATAATTTTTTTTTTCTCTAACCCCTTTTCTACTCCTTGTGGTAGTTAATAACAACGCTTATATTTGTTAAAATATTTTCTATATATATATATAAATACATATTTTTTTCATTCTTTTTTTTTTTCTCTCTCTCTAGCCCTTTTCTTTTTTGTGGTAGTTAATAACAACGCTTATATTTGTTAAAATGTTGAAAGTATTTTTTTCGCAAGCCCTACGCTAATGAATAGAACAAAAAATGCTCGGAACAACAGCTGAAAGTAGAACCTTCAGCCACTTTTGTTAGATCATATGTACTCTTTCTTTAGTCGTTCTCAATCATAACTTCTGAAAAGTGATAATCTGTTCTTAACACCTTTAGTCCTAATCAAAGACAGGTAAGTGTTGTATGACATAAATTCAGTCAAGCCAACAGGTCTTTTGTGAAGCTCACAATCTTATTTGCCAGTTGCTGTTATGTGCTATTTCATTACCTGCCTTTTCCTCTGTTCTTCTCACTTCATTCTTGACATTTTACTTATCTTGGTTCTCCTTCTCGTACTCGAAAATATAATATACTCTTCGGTGCATCCCCTCCGTTCATTTTTATACCAATATACTTTATTGTTTATTTCCGTGTCACATACAACCGGTTTGTTAAAATTACCCGAACCAATGAATTTTCATGATATAGATATGTATATGCATAGATATAGATACATACCTATCAGTCTAGACATGCATATCTGCCGGGCAGGTAGATAAGTGTGTGTGTGTGTGTGTGTGTGTGTGTGTGTGTGTGTGTGTGTGTGTGTGTGTGTGTGTGTGTGTGTGTGTGTGTGTGTGTGTGTGTGTGTGTGTGTGTGTGTGTGTGTGTGTGTGTGTGTGTGTGTGTGTCTATATATATATATATATATATATATATATATATATATATATATATATATATATATATATATATATATGCCAAATACATAGACATAAGCATTTATTTCTGTGTATATGCAAGTCCATACATGTGAAATTGGGTCGGACTTCCCGCAAATTTAACAAACTGACCGATGGAGCCGAGCTGCAATAACTGACCGAAAAAAAATGGCGTAAACATGTTGCTCACATATCCTCATGCTATTAGTATCGTCTTCCTCTGCCAAGACGCCATAACACTCAACAGCGAGAACGGAATCCTAACCCTAACGGCTCCCAAACTACTGAACTACCCACCGTTAACCCGGACTCGAAATACCAGCCGTCCTGCATCTTTTTTTATCTTGTTTTCGACGCATTTCACTCTCTTGGACGTTATTGCACAATGCAACCCGAGCAACATACGTCGTGGAACCTCCCCCTCTCTCCTTTCTTTACATGACGCAAGTGAACGCGGTGGTGAAACGTCCTTTTCTCGGGTTTATGTGGTAATTAAATACTGTCCTATATCTCTCTTTTAATTTGACAGTTAGTTGCCTCATATCATTTTTATTGGCTCGTCTGTTTGTTGTTGTTGTGAGCATATGGGAAGGGGAGGAAGGAAGAAGGGGGAGGGGGGAGAGGGGAGGGTAGGAGGGGGAGGAGGAGAGAGAGGGTCGGGGAAAGGGAGTAAGAGATGGGGAGGGAGAATAGGACGAAGATGAGAAAGAAGGGCAGAGGAATGGGGTAAAGGAAAAAGGGATGAGAGAGAGAGAGAGAGAGGAGGGAAGGGAGGGAAAGAGAGAGACAGAAACATAATAATAATAAGTTACACAAATGTAGTACACTCAGGCTGTGACATAGAAAAAAAAATGAAAAGACAACGCTTAAACAAAGAAACATCAACATAACTCGTTTTTCTAGTCAGAGAATGTCGCTCATTCAGAGCTTAAATCCTGATCCTCGAATATAAACCTACTTACATTCGACATAGTTTTAAACCCTTTTATTTTCGATGGCGCCTCTATCATATAATTATCACCAGAAAATATATTATGTAACCAAATTCCTACATAGAACTGCGTAAAGCTAACGAGTAATATTAGTCGCACTCAGCATATCCATCATAGAACAGTATAAAGTTACAGAAATTTGGCAGCGACGTCACTGAGCAACTATGACGTCACAACACCAGCATGGCGCCAAAAAGGGCAATGTAAATGAAATTGATGACGTACGTATGACGTCACGCTTTCTGTGTGACATTTAACATGGGTGATTGCAATGTAATGAAATGAAATAAATGTTCTCTGGCAGTGATGCTAATTCCATTAATTTAAATAAAAGATACAAAAACTATATCAAAACAACATTTATAGATATAATAAATGCGAACAAAATGAAGTTGTTAGAGATGTTAAATAACTAACAAACACATATATTTGTTTTGATTTTTAAATATCATAAATAACTTACATGAACAAAAATTCTCTTGAATACAGAATGATAATGTAAAGCATAGAGATCGCTGGGTTAAAATATTTCTTGAAAAGTGCGACAAGTGTAAAAAAAAAAAAAAATCTACAATTTAAGATACCTAATCAATATTTTGATTTTATATTGTCGTGCATATGGTGATTGCATATATGGCATGATGGGATTGTCGACTTTGATCCATGTCTTTTCCCTGTCAATCATTGCAAAAAACAAGCATAGGACATTTATCTAATATACAATAATAGTAATGTGACCTTTACAGAGCTAGTTAATTGTAAACCATAAATCATCATGAATATGAGTTTTTATAACAATTAATATGAATAAGAATAAGAATAATAGTGATAATGACAATGTTGTCTATAATGATAGTAAAAGCAATAATGATAACAATACCAATGAATCATATAATTACAACTAATACTGATGATGCAAATAATAGCAATAATGACAATAAGAACCAATAACAAAAAATAAAAAAAATATTGCACTCTTCTATCAACCTCTGCAAAAAGCTGCAATGTTGCACTAGGTCTTGAACAGCTTCACAGCACAGACAACTTCTCCTTTGCTGCACATGCTGTAAAGAAAAGAAATAGAGATATTTTAGTTTCGTAAATGGGAAGTCTAGATAAAAATTTGATTTAAATAGGTAGCTGAACATGTGATCTGCTTGTTATCACTGTTTGCTTCTATTTTTTATCTATCTGTCTTTAATTAATTTCATTTTACATTCATTTTTATTTTCTATTCTTTTATATATATATATAGATAGATAGATATATAGATAGATAGATAGATAGATATAGATATATATAGATATAGATATAGATATAGATATAATAGATATATAGATATATATATATATATAGATATATATTTGAGGAGAGGAGAGTTTGTGGATTTTTTTTTCCTAATTTCATGGAGAAGATATGTAATTCAGTGACTAATGATTTGACATGATAGGTAGATTCATCATACAATGCGCAATCTCTTAATATCCATCTCTCTCTCTTTCTCTTTCTTTCTTCCTTTCTTTCTTTTTCTCCCCCCCCCCTCTCTCTCTCCCTCCTCTTTCTCTCTCTCTTCTCTCTCTCTCTCTCTCTCTCTCTCTCTCTCTCTCTCTCTCTCTCTCTCTCTCTCTCTCTCTCTCTCTCTCTCTCTCTTCTCTCTCTCTCTCTCTCTCTCTCTGTCTCATTTATCCCTTTCTCCCCTCTCTCTCATTTATTTTCTATACACTCCTCCACTCAATATCCCTCTCTCTTTAATTCTCCTTATGTCTGCATTCGCAAACATACGTCCAGTCAGCCACACGTACTGTACATGTGCACCTATATATGCGAAAATGAATTAAGGCCATATTCTTTCCCCTTTCATTTTCAATCTTTCATTTTCTTTCTTTCTCCCTACCTCCCTTCCTCCCTTCTTCCTCCCTGCCTCCCTTCTTCCCTTCCTTTAAGTTTTCCCTCAAGATCCAACTGTGTAAACAAAATTTTCTTCCACCTTGGTTCTTGAGTAATATTTCCCCTAGTTATGTGTTTGTTGAGAGAGGGGTGAGCGGGAGAGGGAGAAATGGAGAGAGGCAGGAGAGCGGGAGAGGGAGGGAGAGGAGGTAAAGGAGGAGAGAGAGGGGATGGAGAGATGTATAGCGAGCGAGAAAGAGAGATAGAGACAGACGGACAGGCAGGCAAAGACAAGGAAAGAGTGAGAGAGAGAATTAAATAGTAAGAAAATATTGACAACAGTGACAACGAAATAATAATAACAACAATAATATAATAATACCAATATTGGAAACAAAAAAACAAAAAAACAGTGATACCAATGACAACACCAACGATAACAAACAATCAACCATCACAAACCATCAACAACAACCATAACAACAGTAACGACTCTATCACTAAACAACCGGAAACGTACCTACCCTATCAATCATCATCATTATCATCATCTATCACCATTACACGTATTACCAACCCACCAATTCTCAATACTGGGCGTCTTCATGAAATCCTTCAGCTGGCTATACTGGGCGTCGGAGATGGTGCAGCCGCCCGGGAGGTGAACTGTCTCCGCCCCCCCTTCAGCCCACGCCCCTCCTCCGCCGCCGCCGCCGCCCTCGTCGTCGTAGCGGATGGGCAAGGCCGGTGGGGCGGACTCCTCTGCGGGTGAGAGGGGATCCGTGAGGGGGGGGTTTTGTAAAGGGGGTGAGTGGGAATGAGAGGTGAGAGGGGAAAGTGGGAGGGGGGTTTGTAAAGGGGGTGAGTGGGAATGAGAGGTGAGAGGGAAAGGTCAGGAGGGGAAAGGGGGTGAGAGGGGGGTTTTGTAAAGGGAGTGGGAGGGGAGGTTTTGTAAAGGGGGTGAGTGGAATGAGAGGTGAGAGGGAAAGGTCAGAGAGGGGGGGTTGTAAAGGGGGTGAGAGGGGGGGTTTGTAAAGGGGAGTGGGAGGGGGGTTTTGTAAAGGGGGTGAGTGGGAATGAGAGGTGAGAGGGGAAAGGTCAGGAGGGGGGGGTTGTAAAGGGGGTGAGAGGGGAGAGAAGTGAGAGGGAACGAGGGGTCAGAGGAGGAAAGGTCAGGGAGGGGAGGTTTTTCAAGGGGGTGAGTGGGAATGAGAGGTGAAAGCTAGAGAGGGGAGCTTGCGTAAGGGGGATGAGTGGATAAGAGGGGGAAGGTCAGGGAGGGGAGGTTTTGTAAAGGGGGTGAGAGGGGAAAGGTCAGAGAAGGAAGGTTTTATAAGGGAAGTGAGAGGTAACGAGAGGTGAGAGGGGGAAGATCAGGGAGGGGAAGTTTTGTGAGGGGGAAATTAATAGTAAAGGAAAAGGGTGAGAGGGGAGCTGTGAGGAGAGAGGAAAATTTTATGTGAGGGTAGGTGGGTAGGTGGGTTGCCTAAAGAAGGAATGGAGGGCTGAGAGGGGAACGGGCAGGAGAGGGAAGGTTTTCTTGGGTGGAGTTGGTGGGAAGGAGGAGGAAGAGGGGAAACGTGAGGGGAGGGGAGGCTTAGAGAGAGGGGAAGAATGGGTTATGTGAGGAGGAAGGGGAGGGATGAAGCGGGATCTAGGAGAGAGGAGTGTTTATGAGGGGAAGTGAGTGAGAGGATGAGAGGGGAGAGTAGGTTAAGTAAGGGGAAGAAGAAAGGGAACTATGAGGAGAGGGGAGCCTTTGTGAGAGGGAGTGCGTGGAGAATGAGAGGGGGAACTGTGAGGGTTGAGGGGAAATTCAGTCCGCCAGGATAGCAGTTTAGAAAGAGGGGTGAGAGAGAAAGAGAGTGAGGGGAATGAAGGATAAGTAGGAAAAGAGGGAAGAGGGGAGTGAGGGAAGAGGATGGAGCGGGGTTGTAGGGTGGGAGGGAGAAGGGAGGGCTTAGATGGGAGACAATTTAGTCAAGTGAGACAAAAAAAATCGTGTGAGGGGTTAGAGGGGAATGTGGGAGGGTATGGCGGGTGTGAGGGGAAGAGTTCGCGATGTGAGGAAAGATATGGAAGTGCGAAAGAAGGGGTTTGAAGGCAAAAGAAGGATTGGTGTGAGTTAAAAGAAGATTAAGATAACAATAAACACACACACATACATGTGTGTGTGTGTGTGTGTGTGTGTGTGTGTGTGTGTGTGTGTGTGTGTGTGTGTGTGTGTGTGTGTGTGTGTGTGTGTGTGTGTGTGTGTGTGTGTGTGTGTGTGTTTATTGTTAATCTTAATCTACATATGTGTGTGTGTGAATACACTCATGGAATGAATCAATGAGTCCGAAAAAAAACGTGTAATAGAAACTGATTACGTATAATCATAGGTAAACTAAAGCTACACAAAATAAAATAAAATATACAGTATGAAAAAGATTGAAATAAAGACATGAATTATTCCACACTAATGAAAATGAGCCAAAACATAAACACACAATAATTCATTCAAATTTTCGTAAAAATAAACTAACTGAACAACAACAAAAGACAGAAGTTAAAAAAAGGACAAGTAAATAAACAGAGCAATACAACAAAATAATAATAAAAAAAAATAAGAATAAGAAAAATAAAATAAAAGGAAAATAAAAATACAATTAAGCAGAAACAAAAAACAAACAACAACAACTAAATAACCTAACACGTGAATACAAATCAACCCTCCCCCAACCCCCACCCCACCAAAAAAAAAGAAAACACGTTACAATGAGACCGCAACAGAATGAATTGGAAGACAAAACAACTCACCAAGAATGGGCAGCAGAGACCCGGTGTCCTCCAGCCAGTCAATCACTGGAATAAAAAAAAATTAAGAATGAGTAAATGAGAAAGAAGAAAATGGGAGAATGAAGGGCGGACGAAGACCGTTCGGTGTGATGTGTGTGTGTTTGTGTGTGTGTGTAAACAGACCAAACACATTCATGTATACAGAGGCGTGCAATATATACATTTATACACAAATGCAATGACACACAAATATCTCTGTCTCTCGATGGCTCTACCTATATATAGATACTGTATGTATGTGCACAAGTAGCAACAGGAACAACGAAGGGAAGGGCAAGAAACACACGAATATACCGAAGGCCTTTTCGCTATTGCTTCGCCCTTCGCCCTGACGAAGCAATAGCGAAAAGGCCTTCGGTATATTCGTGCGTTTTCTTGCCCTTCCCTTCGTTGTTCCTGTTGCAATCTGTTCATCATGAATTCCATACATGTGCACAAGTACACGCACATAAACACAAAAACACATACATGCGCGCACGCTCATACACATGTGTGTGTATGTGTTTGTGTGTCTATATATATATATATATATATATATATATATATATATATATATATATATATATATATATATATATATATATATATATATAACACCTCCCAATACCCGGCCCGAGCCCCCAGAGCCTTCGTGCCAGCGCCATCAGCCAACCTGGACAAAGTGCCAACGAGGGAATTGGTGCGAAGAGAGCCACGCCGAGGCACTCAATCCTCTTGAATGTTCCACATCTCCGTTAAATTAAGATAAACTGTTTTTGGCACTCACCCCCTCCCCCTCTCACCCTTTCCCCCTCCACCCCACCGCCCTCTCTCGCTCCCTCCCCGCGGCCCCACCACGCCAAGGGGTCACTGACTCGTGCCGAGGGTGTGGTGTGGGGTTTGTGGCGGAGGGGAATGTGGTGTTGACTGTGGCGGTGGTGTTAGTGGTGTGTGATGATGAGGTGATGTATTCTGTGACGATAGGGACAAAAACGCAATATAATTAGGGATAATAACAGTTATGATAGTGATGATGTTTAATGATGGTGGTGACTGCAGTAGCAGCTCCATTATCATCATTATCATATCAGTATTATCATTTTATTATTGTCATCATTATCATGATAATGGTTTTCATTAGCCTTGTCCTCATCATCATTACTATTCAGACACCTGCCTCCCTGCAATCTGATTGGCCACCCCGTGTGCCCCTCCCCACCTACCCAAGAGTCATTGACCCTTTATATATTAATATATATTTATATATATATATATAAAATATATATATAACATATAATGATATATACTCACACAGCAAGATAAAAATATAAACAATGTGTAACTGTACAATATAAATATTGAATGGACAGTCTTACTTTTTGTTTCTTTTGAGCGGCCCCACAGATTTATTGTTGTTACCCCCTGTGCCCTCACCAGAAAATTCTCTGGACCCGCCCCTGTTACCATAACTGTTATTATTGTTATGATTGCGTTGCAGTTATTCCCATTATCATAATCATCAGCATCAATGTCACCATCACCATTATTCATAATAATAATAATAATAATAATAATAATAATAGTAGTAGTGGTAGTAGCAGCAGCAGCAGTAGTAGTAGTAGATAGTGGTAGCAGCAACAGCAGCAGCAACAGCAGCAGCAGTAGTAGTAGTAGTAGATAATGGTAGTAGTGGTAGTAGCAACAGCAGCAATAGTAGCAATACTGTAATAGTGATAGTAGAAGTAGAAGTAGTAGTAGTAGCACCAGTAGTAGTACTACTGTTCTAGCAGAAGTAATAGTAGTTGTTGTAAAGTAACATTAGTTCAGCTGTATCATATTTTTTCATGTTGCTGTAAAAGCTGTAAGGATTATGACCACTATCATCATCATCAGTAGTTTAACAATAATATTGATAATAAAAATTAACTGAATGCATGATAATGATAATGGTAACAATACCAAAAACAATTTTGCAACTACTACTACTACTACCATGACTACGATTTACTACAACGGTCAACAACATGGCTCTGGACCAGCTGATACAATTAATGATAATGTTACATTGCTGTTTCATCACAAATATGGAATATAACGTAAGTATGTCTTTGGATGAGATTGAATAATCCTATTTTTTTTTTACTATATCATGTGGCAGTATACAACAGAGGAGAAAGAGAGAAGAAGAAAAGAAAAAGAGAAATAAAAAGAAAAAAAGGAAGGAAGAAAAAAGAAAAAAGAAAGAAAAGAAAAGGGGAAAGAAAAGTAAATAAATGAAAAGAAAAAGTAATAAGAAAAAAATATATATATATATATGCATACGTATATATATATATATATATATATATATATATATATATATATATATATATATATATATATACATATATATATATACATATATATATATATATATATATATATATATATATATATATATATGTGTGTGTGTGTGTGTGTGTGTGTGTGTGTGTGTGTGTGTGTGTGTGTGTGAGTGTGAGTGTGTGTGTGTGTGTGTGTGTGTGTGTGTGTGTGTGTGTGTGTGTGTGTGTGTGTGTGTGTGTGTGTGTGTGTGTGTGTGTGTGTGTGTGTGTGTGTGTGTGTGTGTGTGTGTGTGTGTGTGTGTGTGTAATGTATATATATACATACATACATATATATATATGTATATGTATATGTATATATATATATATATATATATATATATATATATATATATATATATAATATATCATTCCTTATATAACATGTGTGCCGGTATATTACCCACTACATAGTTTACATTTGTTATTTGTTATTCATTTATTCAATTTGTATTTTGCCGACTTTCTAGTAACTTAAATCTTACGACTACATCATTACTTTATTTTGTTCTTTAACTACCTGCACAATATTTTTTTTCCATATGTAATTTGAGTATGTATATATACATTATATACATGTGTGTGTGCGTTTTTGTGTAGACAATATATACATATAAATAACTTAGTTACATTCCTTTATTTTGCGCTTATTCTGAAATAATTTACAGTATTTGCAGCACTTTTACGAGACTGTTCGTACCCAACAGAACACTGTGACTCGCAGACAATGACGGGAATCCTGAAACACGAAGTACCAAGACCGTAGAGTTATATTTTAAAATATTACGTAATAAAAAAAAATATAGAGAATCAAATACGGCAATGCCTACAAAATTTATAATCAATCTGTCACGAAAAAGAACTGATAACTAAATGTCAGAAGACAACCATCCCATTAAAAAAAAACGTTCCAACTGAAAACAGCTGATCGTTGTAAAAATCAGCTGATCGTTGTAAACAATGTGGAGGATCGAATTGGTGCACGCAAAGGTGACCTCCTACGATTGCATTCACATGATTCTGTGACCTGTGTTGACCTTATCGTATGATCTGTTGCAGCGATGTGGAGATCTGGGACTCGCTGCATATGGAGAGCACTTGCAAAATTGTGTACATGGCACGTTTGTACATTTGCGAATCTGCGAGGTGACCCCATAACCAGGAAGTTGCCGTCTGCTGACGTCAGCTTCGATGATGTCACTTGTGCTGATGCCATGTGCAGTACGTCCGTTTACGCCCGTAAGTGTGAGTGCCTGCCTGTGTGTTTGAGTGTGCGTGTGTGTGAATGAGTAAGTGAGTGCGAGCGTGTGTGTGTGTCTTCACTTCCCTTCCCTTCTTCCCTCGTCCAGATTCTCTCTCTCTCTCTCTCTCTCTCTCTCTCTCTCTCTCTCTCTCTCTCTCTCTCTCTCTCTCTCTCTCTCTCTCTCTCTCTCTCTCTCTCTCTCTCTCTCTCTCTCTCTCTCTCTCTCTCTCTCTCTCTCATTCTTCTCCCTCTTCCTCTCATTCTTCTCCTCTCCCTTTCCTTCTCCTTCTTCTCCCTCTCCTCTCCCGCTCCTTCTTCTTCCTCTCCTCTCCCTATCCTTCTTCTCTCCTCTCCCTCTCTCATTTGATTTCTATCTCTCCTCTTTCTCTCCCTCTCCTTTCTCTCTCCTTCTTCTCTCCTTCTTCTTCCCTCTCCTCTCTCCTCTCCCATTCTCTCATCTCTTTCAAAAAGAAAAGCATATCAATACAATCTAAAAGAATGCCTTTCTACGTATCCGCCATAAATCCTTTAATTTTTCACTTCCCCCCGAATCTGTTCGGCGAAGGAACAAAGGAATCGATCCGGTGGCAGTAACAGAAAGGAGCTTCTTCGCGCTCATTTGTTTATGTTTTGGTCCCGCTCCTGAATCAAGGGTATCGGATGCCACTGAACAATTCGACGCCTTCGAGGAACAGGGCGGGTGGGTGAGAAGGGGGGGGGGAGAAGGGAGAGGAGGTGGGGAGGAAAGAGCAGGTGGAATAGGGTGAGGGAGAAGGGGAGAGAGAGGAAGGGGAGAGGTAGATGGGAGGGAAGGAGAGGGAGAAGGGGAGAAGAAAGGGAAAGGGGGGAGAAGGAGAGAGGAAGAGGAGGGGGAGATGGGAGGAAAGGGAAAAGGGAGAGGGAGGACAGGGAGTTGGAGAGAGGAAGAAGAAGGGGGGAGGGGGGGCAGGAGAGGTAGAGGGAAGACAGAGGAAATGGAGAAGTGAGGGAAGGGGAAGGTGAAGAACGAGTAGGGAAGGGAAAGGACAGAGAAAGGGAGGGGGCATGGGAAGAAGAGATGAGAAGTAGGAGAAAGGAGAAGAGGGGGGAGCGGGAAGGACCGGGGGAAAATGAAGGGAAAGAGGAGGTAAGGGGAAAGGAGTAAGGAGGAAGAGAAAGGGATAGAAAAGGAGAGGAAAAAAGAAGAAGGGGGAAGGAGGGAGACTTCTAGGAAAGGAGAAGAGGAAGTGGGGGGAATAAAGAGCAAGAGAAAAGGAAAGGGAGATAACGAGAAAGATAAAAAGGGAGACGAAACAGAACGGGGAGAGAGGAAGCAGGACAGAGAGAGTGAAAGCAAAACAGGGAGAGGGGGAGGTGGATGGGGAGAGGGAGGAGTGAGAAGGGGAGGGGAGGGTGAGGGAGAGTCTTCAGTCAGACTCGGGTCTTCGCAGTTTCTTAAACAACATATCGGGGGAGAAGGAGGAGGAGGAGGAGAGGGGAGGGAGGGGGGCACCTGGTGTAAAGCGATACACACCAGGAGGAGGAGAGAAGGTGGTGGGGGAGGGAGGGAGGGGGAGGTGGAGGAAGAAGGTAAGGGATGAGGAGGCAGTGTGGGAGGGAGATGAGTGGTGGGGAGGAGGGAGTGGGGCTGAGGGTAAAGGAGAAGAGGGGTTGGTGTTGATGGAGGAGGATGGAGGAAAAAGGTGGGGAAGGAGGAAAGGTGAAGGGACGAATGTGATGGTGTGTTGGAGGAAGAAGGTGAAGGAGGAAAGGGGTGGAGAAGGAGGAAAGATGGAGGAACGAGAGTAATAGTCTGTTGGAGGAAGCAAGGAACGTGCTTTAGAATGAGGGAGAAGCGTGAAGGAGGATGGAAAACGGGTAAACGAGGCAGATGAGACAGGAGTGAAAAGGAGAGTGTTGGAGAAGAGTGAGGGAGAGAGGCTGAACAAGAGAATACAAACAGAGAGAGGAACTAAGGTGCGTGCAAAGGGATGGGAGGGGGGGGCGTGGAGAGGGGATGGAGGGGCTAGTTGACACAAGGACAGAGGGTGGAGAAGTGGTTGAGGAATGTGGAGAAGGGTGGAAGACGGGTGGACGATTCGGTGGAGACGAAGGCGAAAAGGAAGCTGTTTTGAAGAAGGAAAGTGGATCATTGTGGAGGAGGGAGAGAGTGGTTAGGTGGACGCACGAGTGAGAGGGAAAGTGTGTTGGAGAAGTGGAAGATAGTGGAGGAGGGAGAAGGTGAAAAAGAGTGGAAGAAACAGGAGAAGGAGAATGAAGAAAAGTGAATGAGTATGAAAGACAGTGGAAGGAAGGTGGAGGATGAAGGAGGGAGGTGGAAGAAGGTGGAGGACGAGAGCCAGTGGAGACAAGACCAAGGCGGAGGGACGAGACGTGCAGCTGGTTGCGTCAGCGGTCAAAGAAAGATCCTCGACCACCTCGTTAGTGAGCCACGTTGACAGCCATCTTGAACGAAACGATGACAAACGGACGTAATTCAAATCTCAGCCGCTAAAGAAGGGAAAAAAACTAACAAAATAGAAAAAAGAAAGAGAAACACACGGAAAAAAAGAAAAAATAAATAAAAAGATAAGAGACACACTAACACATGTATCGAAGTAAAAAAGTAAGATAAATGACGGAAAGAATTAATCATTTTGGCAAAACAGACGGCCGACGCATCTCGACCTTCTTTTTGTTTTGTCTGCGCGCCGGGTCGTGATCGCAGACTTTGTGACGGAAATTGAATATTCTGACCGGGAATTTCAACAATCTGATAATGCATAAACTGTGCTAATACTTTCATAATTAAATTATGAAGCGTAGAATTAATTTTAAAAATAGAAAAATATTGTAATACTACTTAGACGTTAATTATAATCATAATAATTATGATAATGATGGTGAAGATAATAATGATTATAATGATAATGATTATGATGATGTCGAAAGATAAATATCATAAAGATTATTATAATCACACTAGGCAAAGCTCACCAAACAGAACATTTACTTTCACTCGCACAACACGCTTCCCCAGGTGTAAAAATAATATTAGAATAATATTTACACACCTGACAAAAGTTCAGATGAAAACTGAACACTGCAGTGATTTGCAATTCATTTTGCGTGTATGTGTTTGTTTGTATGCATGTTTATTTATGTATGTGTTTGTATATGTGCACGTGTTTGTATGCATGTTTATTTGTGTGTATGTTTGTATTCATGTTTATTTGTGTGTGTGCGTTTGCCTGTATGCATGCTTATTTATGTGTGTATGTGTTTGTTTGTATATGTGTGTGTGTGTGTTTTGCGTATGCATGTGTTTATAAATGTGTGCATGTGCATGTCTGTACCTGTGTCTGTGTGCATCTGTGTCCGTATCTGTGTAAGTGTGCCAGTGAATCAGTCTTCAAAATCGATCACAGCCAATTAGTTCGCGGACGCATTCGAACAGACCTCGCTCTCTTGTATAGGATACGGACGCGGGCAAAAGGTCAGTTCACTACGGTTTCAGTTCACTAAGGGAGAGAGAGAGGGGGGGGGAGGAAGGGAGAGAGAGAGAGAGAGAGAGAGAGAGAGAGAGAGAGAGAGAGAGAGAGAGAGAGAGAGAGAGAGAGAGAGAGAGGAGAGAGGAGGAGAGAGAGAAGAGGAAGGGGAAGGGGAGTAGAGAGAAAGAGAGAGAGAAGGAGATAGAGGGAGAGAAAATAATAACCAACCAAACAGAAATATTCGCAAAACAAATACACGCACAGAAGATAAACCAGTCTGCCAATCGTAAAAAAGAAAACAATCTTAATTGCCAGACCAGTTATAAATTATCAATCTATCCAGACTCCAAGCATATGATTTAATATAAAGTTACCAACCAAAGGAGTTCTGGTCCCTGTTCTGTTTTCCCTATTGCACAACACTGTAATCTAATACAGTTGTGTGTGGTCTAGATTCTCTCCACAATGTATGATGTAACTACACTTTTTTGTCTCTTTTTGTGCGAGATTCTTCTCTTTAAGTTGAGTTTTGAGAACCCTACAGGATATGTAAATACAAGGAAAATGGCGAACTCGATCCGAACAAGAAATACATTTAACTCAATTTCCTTGTACGTCCGTTGTCCATTCACAAACACAGAATTCTTGCAGAGAGGAAACCGAAAAAGAGACGGGACTAGTGAGAGGCAAATCACTTATCTACATACTTCTCTCTTTCTACCTATCTATCTACATCTATCTGTATTTTTTTCTATGTTTATGTCTGTCTCTCTGTCTATCTACATATTTAACTATATATATTCATATTTATCTGTCTCATTCTATCTATTTGTCTATCTATCTCTTTTCACACACATATAGATAAGAAAGGAAACCAGAGTTACAGCACAATAAGACAGCACTTGGTGGATTCGGAGAAATTAAATATATATATATATATATATATATATATATATATATATATATATATATATATATATATATATATATATATATATATATATATATATATATATATATATAATATCATTTGTTATGCTGAAACTCCGGTTTCAGACATGAGACACACATTAAAATTGCTTTTATCTAACTTTAATAAACTTTTGTTGCTACGTAGGAATTTTCTGCCTCGAGCCCAACCTTTGTGTTTATATGCTAGGGTTGGGTTTAAAGCTAGTCGTTTTACAAAGTATGAATGTGGTTGTCATGAATACATGGTTGTGAGAGTGTGTTCGTTTTAGTAATGTTTACATTTTGCGGTTTTATAGAAGTCCCAACTCCGGTGACAGCATTTATGATTGTTTGCTGACCGTACATTTCTATTCAAGAGTATGATAGTAAATCATGCTTTATATTCATAGGTGATTTTAATGATCAACACCAACGCAGGCCAAATTCTGTGTCCCCAACTGACCGACATGGCATTTCTGCTTTAGATTTCGCAGACGTAGTTGGGTGTGAGCAGTTGCTCCGTGGAGCAACTCACATGAGTGGTAATCTTTTGGACCTTGTATTAATTGATGTGAGATGGATAATTGCTGTAGACTCCAGTGCGCCAATAGGTTCTTCCGACCACTGTAGTCTAGTATGTAAGATCCAGCTGGACTTTCCTATACCAGATTTTATTCTAATCGGACAAGTCTTCTTAAAGTCAGCATTGTTTGGTGCAATGTTTATAATGCTCCTTGTATTGTTAAAGCTCTGTTATTGTTGGACAACCTAACGAGGTTTGCACCCAGCAATACTTTTAAATCTCGTTCACATGATAAAGCATGGTTTAGTGGACGGTGTCACCAGGCTTATAGGGACAAACATGCTGCCTACAGTCTCATCCTACTCATCCTTGATGGTAGAGCTATGTTGCCATGCGGAACACAGCAATTTATGTTTATAAGGAGGTTAAATCTGAATGTAATGCTCATTTGAAAGAAATTTTCTCAGAAGCCACATAGTCTCATAAATGTCGATCTATACTTAAAGCATCCCTGCTTGCTGTTGAGTCCTCCATTCCTCCTTTAATGAAACCTGATGGTACATGTAGTCCGATTGAGAATGCTACTTTAATGAGAATTAGATGAAT
>NW_020870928.1:143466-155966 GCF_003789085.1 Penaeus vannamei
ATATATAAATATAATTAATAAAATTAGATTTTTTTGTTCTGTGGTCATTTAGGCAATCATTAGTGTGGGGATCCGAGGCGAGCTGTTGCTTCTGTCCCCGTCGTAAATATGAAAAGTAGAAGAGCGGGGTTTGTGTAAGTTTATATTTATATAATGAGTTCAGCTTGAGTGTTCGACCATATTTCTTATATTTATAGAAAGAGATATATTAAATAATATAAACAAAAATAATTAATTATATAAAAATAATAAAATTCTTATTATACATTCTTCTTCCTTCTCGTTACGTTATGAGTAGACTTGGTATTTTAGCCCGCTCGCGGGGGGAGGAGATTTTAATTAAGCACGACGATGTATCAATACAACGTATGTTCAGAATTAAAACAGAAGTGTTTAAACTATACGACACATGTTAGTATTAATATTGTTAATTGGCGTATAAGCTGATAAGTATATCGTAATTGTTATAAAAGATATCTGTTTGATAAAGTTATTGAACTAATTAAAATTAATACTTCATTTTATATTACTTTCTTTCTCAATTCTGATTCTCATACTCTCCATCTCATCTCTTCGCATCTACTCTCTCTATCTCTCATCTCTCTCATCTCTATCTCCTCTTCATCAGTCTTACTCTAAAAACTCTCTACATCCATCTCTTATCTCTTCTCTCTCTCATCTACTCTCTCTCTCTCTCATCTTCTTTTCTTCATACTTCTTTCTCTATCTCTCTCATCTCAATACATCTCCTCATCTCTTCGTTCTACTCATCTCTCTCTCATCTCTCTTACTCACTCTCTCTCATCTCTCTCGTATCTCTCAATTCAAAATATCTACCTCTGATCCTCTTTCTTCTCATCTAGGATCATACTCCTCTCATCATCTCTCATATCCCCCAACCCCCCCCCCCCCACCACCCGCCCCAATTCAAAATAACAATATTAAACCCCCCCCACACTCACCCCCCCACCCCCCCCGTACCCACCCACACCTATAACATCCCCCCATCCCACCCCCGCGCCCGCATAGGAAGCCGCGCGCGCCGACCCCCCACACGCCCCAACTCCCCCCTCCCTACTTCTCATGCTCTCTCTCATCAGTCTCTCACCATTATATCCCAACTAACCAAAGATCCCCCCCCCCCCCCCCCCCCCTCCCCCCCCACCCCCCCCCCCCACCTCCCACCCCACCCCCCCCCCCCCCCACCCCCCCCCCGCGCGGCCCCATCAGCCATACCCGCCCACCGCAAAAAATAACAAACAGACCTCCCCCCACATCCCTCTCTCTCTCTCTCAATCTCTCTTGCTCTACTGCCCGCCGTGCCTTTGTTTCTCTTAACCACCTCTCCTCTTCCCCCCTGCTCGCTCCCCCCTCACCACCCCTTCCCACCTCCTCCCCCACCCCCTCTTCTTCCCCCCGGCTTTCCCCCGCCCTCCCTCCCCATCTCTCTCTTCCCTCCTTCTGCTCCCTCTCCCCGCTTCTTCTTCTCTTCACTCTCCCCCCCCCTATAGCCCTTCCCCTCCCTACAACCTATCCCTTATTTTCCATTCCTCCCCCTACCCCTCCCCCCTTCTTCACTCTACTATCTCCTTCCCCCACCCCCCCTGCCTTTCTTCCTCCCTCTCCTTCCTCTTTCCGCACCCTCCGGCTCTCCTCTCCGCTCTTCCCCACCCCCCGCCCGCCTCCCCTCCGCCACCCCCTGCCCCTCCCATCCTCCCCGGCCCACCTCCCCGTCCGGGGTCCTTGCCTGCTATTCTTGTCTGTCTTCGCGTGTCCTTCTTTTTCCTTCTTCATTCTTCTCCTTATTCTTCTTTTTCATTCTTTTCTTCTCTTTTCCATTCTCTTCCATCTTCTTCTTTTTTTCGTCATTCTTTTTTCTTCTGCTTTTTCTTCTCTCTTTTTATCCTAGTCCTTCCTTGTCCTCTTTTTTCTCCTCTCGCCCTTTCTTGCTGTTTTGTCTTGAATGTGTGTACGTGCTTATCTTATGTTTTGTAGTGTGTTTGTAAGGGGAGGGTAGAAAAGCGGATCCCCCTGAACCGAGAGATAGAGAGAGAAGGGGTAACCCCCTGAGCAGAGCGCCGACCGCGAGAGAGAGAGGACGAGAGAGAGAGCAGAGAGAGGCGAGAGCGAGAGACGAGAGAGAGCGACGCGGCCGCGAGAGAAGGAGAGAACAGAGAGCGCCTGAGAGAGGAAGCAGGGAAAGCGACCCCGCCAGGGCCCCCCTTATCACTACATATCATCCCATACTTACCTATATTACGCCACGACATACCCCTTCCCAACCATCCTAAATACTACCGTCCCTGGGCATATCTTACCGCCACCTCATATGTACCCCCGTACGTGTATTACCTACGTACATTGTATTACGTACACTAACTTTATCATACTACTAACTTCCCTACTTACTTACCTTTCATTCCTTCTTTCTTACCTACATACTACGTACATACATTCATACATTTCATACATACGTACATACATACATACTCAACATCATACATACCATACATACATACATACATACATACATTCACATACATACATACATACATACATATAAACATACATACATACATACTCCTACATACATACATACATACATTCCGCACATACATACATGCACACATACATACATATCAGTACCCCCCAAACACACCCATACCCCACACACACACGTAGCAACGTTGCACAGCCCCCCTCTCTAATGTTACAGCAGTTAGCGATGCCAACCAGAGTCCTGAGGGCGCGCTGGCTCTGTGCCTGGCGTTGGCACTCCTCGGCGTTGGTGCCAGGGTCCGCCGCGGTTGGCAACACTGCTACGCTAATGCACGGGTTATCAGAATGACAAAACGTATCGAGAGGTCGTGACGCTATTGGGGGGGGGGGGGAAGAGGGAGAGGGAGAAATGGAGAAAAGGAGCGGGAGAGGGGAGGGATATATGGGGAGGGGAGGGAGGCGGGAAGGAGGGTGGAGAGAGGGAGAGGGGGGGGAGCTGAGGGGGTGGAGAGAGGGAGGGGGATAGGGGGAGGGAGAGAGATAAGGGGGGAGAAAGGGAGAAGGAGATAGGGGGGTGGAGAGAGGGAGAGGGATATATGGGGGAGGGGAGGAGAGAGAAAGGGAGAGAGGGAGAGAAGGAGTGAGTGAGAGAGAGACAGACAGACAGACAGATAAACAGAAGCAGAGAGAAAGAGACAGGCAGAAAAGGGGGAGGAGAAAACTTGAGACAGTCGGATACATACAGAGAAGAAAAAGAGAAAAAGGATAACAGTAGTAGGAAGAGAAGACGAAACATAAACACGGGAAATGAGAACAAAGAAGAGAAATAAAGAGAAGATAAAGCTCAAGATAATATAGAAATTAAGATAAGAGAGAAATTTTAAAAAATGGAAGAGAATACAAAAAAGAAACGAAATCTTAAAAATAGCAACACAACATCCAGAAAAAGAGAAAATAACAAATATAAACGAAAAATAGAAGAGAATTTAAAAAAACAAAAAAGAAAACAAAAAAGAAAATAAAAATGAATATCAAGACCACACCAAAAGCAAGAGAAATAACAAGAAAGGGAAATAACAACGAGAGTGAAATGGACTAATAGCCTTTCAGACAAAGACATCACACTCGAGACATCAGACGTAAACAAAGGCTCTTTCTCCGAGAAGATTTATGCCCGCGGGGTGATGACGTCATAGAGTCTGCGGCGATTGCGTAAGAGGTCTATTTTCGGTTCTTAATTGATATGGGACTCCGATCAATCGCGGTTCGTGAATGGGACTATCTTTCGTGGGTCTGGTTTCATATTCTTTCGTTTTTTTTTTTTTCGTTTTCGGTTTGCTTTTTCTTTCTTCTTGTTTTTATGTTTTCTTTCTCTCTTCCCATTTTTTTATTTGTTTTTTTTTTCCTTCTTTTTTTTTTACGTTTTTTTTTTTCTCTTTCCACTTTTTTCTATTTTTTCTGTCTTATTCTTTTCTTTCTCTCTTTCCTTTTATTGCTTTATCCACTCTTCCTCTATTTCCGTACTTTTTTTCTTACTTCTCTTTCTCTTTCGTTATTTTATCTCCCTAATCCTTTTTCTCTTGCTTCCTTTTCTTTATTGTTCTCTATCAATCTTTCACTCTTCACTTGTTCTCACTCTCTCGTTATTTCTCTCTTTTTTATGCTTTCTCCATTTTCATATTCTTTATTCCTCTCATTTCCTTTCTCCCTATTGTTATTCCATTTTTTTCCTTTCTATTTCTGTGTCTCTCTGTCTCTTCCTTTCCTTCTCTCTCTGTTTCTTTCTCTGTTCCTCTTCCTCCCTCTCCTTAACTCTCCGCCTCCTTCTCCTTCCTTATCCTTTACCTTCCATCTCTTCGTCCTCCGCTCCTATCCCTTCCTCCCCCTTTCGTTCTCTCTTTCCTCTCTCCTTCACCCTCTTTCATTCCCTCCTCATAATTACTTCTCCATCTGTTGCTCCCTCTCCTGTCTTTACATCTCGTACGTTTATATGTCTGTGTATCTTATCCGTGTGTCTGTCTGTGCGTCTCTTTCTGTTTGTCCCTGTCCCTGTCCCTGTCCCTGTCCCTGTCCCTGTCCCTGTCCCTGTCCCTGTCTCTGTCTCTGTCTCTGTCTCTGTCTCTCTTTTCTCTCTCTCTCTCTCTCTCTCTCTCTCTCTCTCTCTCTCTCTCTCTCTCTCTCTCTCTTCTCTCTCTCTCTCTCTCTGGTTTATTCTCCTTCTTCCTCTCCCTTTTACATTCTCATTCACCCTTTCCCTCTCCCTCTTTCACTCCTCCTTCCCCTCTTCCTTGTTCGTCTCCCTCTCAATTCCTCATCTCATCTCCTCTCTCCTTCCTCATTACCACTCTGCACCCTCCCTCTTCCCCCACTCTTCCTCTTCCTCCCTCTCCCTCCCTCTCTCCCTCTCCTCTCCCTCTCTCCTTCCTCTCTCTCCCTCTCTCCCTCTCTTCCTCCTCTCCCTCCTCTCTCCTCTCCCTCTCCCTCTTGTATCCTCTCTCTCCATCTTATCCCACTCTCCCCTCTAGTACAAACTCTCTTCTCTCTCCCTTCTCTCCCTCTTCTCCCTCTCCCTCTCCTCCCTCTCTCCCTCTCTCTTCCTTCCTCCCTCTCTAGGCCCTGTAAGTACAAACCCGTTCCAATTTAGGAGTCTTATACCCGTTCACCTTGACTCGTCTCGTCACCAAAGAAGCTGCGACGATGAGTGGAAAAAAAGAGGAATAATAAAAAGAAAAAAAAAGAAGAAGAAGAAGAAGAGGAGTAGGAGGAGGAGGAGGAGGAGGAGAGAAGGAGAAAAAGGGGGAAATGAGAAGGAGAAAAAGTGGAAAAAAGAAAAAGAAGGAAAAAGGAGTAATAAAAAGAAAAAAAAGTAGGAAAAATAGAAGGAAGAAAAAGAAAAGAAGAACAAGTAAGAGAAGGAAAGAAAAAAAAAACAAGAAGATGAAGAAAAAAGTAAAATGAGAAGGAGAAGAAAAGAAGAAGAAGAAAGAAGAGGAAAAAAGTAAAATGAGATGGAGTAAAAACAGAGATAAATAAACATTGTACTCATCTGAGCCGTAGTGTTCACCTCCCTGTTCTTTAATGTTCTTTTCTTAATAAACATAACAAGTTTTATTGAGTCGTTGGGGTGCTCACGCGATGTCGGGGGAAAATGAAGAGGAAAATGAAGTAAGATGAAGGTCGTTGCGGTTGTCATTTTCATCCTTGCCATCTCCTTCTTCGTTGTTACTTTGATCGTGGATGGTAGAATGATAATGGTCGTGGGCATGGTGCTGATGATGAAGATGATGTGGATGGTGGTGGTGGTGATGATGTGGATGGTGGTGGTGATGATGATGATAAAGATGACGACGATGATGATGATAATGTAGATGATGTGGTTGGTTGTGAGGATGATGGTGATGTGGATGGTAGTGGTGTTGATGATGGTGGTGATGATGATTATGATGATTTTGATGGTGATGATGATGATAGTAATGATAATGATGATGATGGTAATGATAATGATGATGGTGATGATATGGATGGTGGTGGTGGTGATGATGATACATTCATCGTTGTTATAACAAGTATTGATACCATTGTAATCATCATTATATTACCATTGCCATAACATAATTAACTCTCATAGACATAGACATACACATAAATGTACGTGATGATTTGCATCTATTCATATATGTGTATGTAATATATTATATATATATATATATATATATATAATATATATATATTATTATATGTATATGTGTGTGTGTGTGTGTGTGTGTGTTGTGTGTGTGTGTGTGTGTGTGTTGTGTATGTGTGTTGTGTATTTATGTATATCTATGTCTATGAGAGCTAATTATGTTATGGTAATGTGTGTGGATATATTGAAATACATACATATATATATATATATATATATATATATATATATATATATATATATATATATATATTATATATATATATACAAACATCCGTAAATACACACTAAACTTACACAGAATATACAATTACTTATCGGAGAATCCACAGGCGTAAACACAAAAAAACAAAACAAAAACAAAAACCAACAAACCAAAAGACCAGAAACGCAAGCGCGCAGGACCTCACCGGGCGGACTCCCCACCGGCGGCAGACACGTGTGCACGCAGCCGTTGAAACAGCAGGCGAGCTCCCACTCCTTCCCGCCCCGCTCCTGCTGGCACTGCTGGTGGTGGAGGCAGGCGGGGGCACTGCACAGCTCGGGCATGAAGGGCGTGGCGGGCGGGGGGCACGTCGGGGCGTCGGCGGCTTCTCCTACTCGGATGCCTTCGGAGCCTGGGGCGTGGTGCTCTGGGGGGAGAGGGGGAGTCAGTTTGGGTTGTTCTTGTTTGTTTGTTGTTTGTTGTTGTTTTGGTGTTCTGGTTGTAACTCGCAGATATTTACGAATAAATGAGAATGAGTATATTGTATGAGTTGTATATAACCACATTCTTTATTGAATGGTATCAGTGATAGATTACAAGTAGAGCAAATTATAAGTATACCCATCAATATTACATCTATCTTATGTATGTATGTACGTATATACACATACAGAAAACAAATACAAAGAAAATAACATCAAAGATAACAAAAGTATGGCAAACTATGGTAGCTAAGCTCTAAAGAGAGTAATGTTTACAAACAATTAATTAGGTAGATAGACAGGTGCGATAAGGAGAGAGGTAATTAGCTAGACATGTTTAGTATGAAGCCGATAATTAGGCAGCCAAGCAGGGTGCACGTGAGATGTTATGGCTTCCCGTTTTCTTTCGCTTCTCAAAGAAAACGGCGAAATGGGAGAAACTATGCTTTTTTTTATTCATAGGGCAAGTTCTACTCGAATTAAAAATTACACATATATGAAATTTCTAAAAAACGGTTAATCAATATATATCTTTACAAAATATTGAGAGTTTAGTGACAAGTAACTAAAAAAGCAAGACCAAAAGCAGGAAGCAGGAATGCATGTTACAAAACGAAACGCGATAAAAGAAAAAAATCATACCACGTGCTAGGGGTAGGCTATGACCTCTTCTGTGTGTGTGTGCATAAGTGTGTGTGTGTGTGTGTGTGTGTGTGCGTGTGTGTGTGTGTGTGTGTGGTGTGTGTGTGTGTGTGTGTGTGTGTGTGTGTGGTGTGGTGTGTGTTGTGTTGTGTGTGTGTGTATGTGTATGTGTACGTAATATTATGTATACGTTGTATGTACATACAACACATTTGTACGAAGGCATTCCTGTGCACACGCATGTTCACACACACACAGCCTCTAAATTCACAGCCACGCACATTCCCCTCCTCCCCCCCCCACCCCCTCTCCCTCCATGGGCGATGAACAGCCAGGACAGACTCCCCGCCATTCAATACTTCGCACCAATGCAACATATATATCAATTGCATCCTTCTTGCGCCTCCTTTACCGTCATCCTATTCGGGTATTTGCAACCTCAGTCGTTCGGATCCTGTGGCCTTTCATTAACATATCTTATAGCACTTGATTAGCATAAACTTTGATATCATATAAATATATCCTATAGCATTTTATTAACATATCTTATAGCACTTGATTAGCATAAACTTTGATATCATATTGAATATATCCTATAGCATTTTATTAACATATCTTATAGCACTTGATTAGCATAAACTTTGATATCATATAAATATATCCTATAGCATTTTATTAACATATCTTGTATCATTTTATTAGTGTATCCGTTAATATCATACTAAAATATCCTATAGCATTTAATTAATATGTCTTACAGTACTTTATCAATATATCCTTTTATATAATATGATATTAATATACCCTATAGCATTTTATTAACACATATTACACCACTTTATCATCATATCAACATATTCTATAACACTTATTCAATTTTCCTTTTCCTAATATTTCTGTTTTTTTTTTTCTATTTCTTTCCTCTAACACTTATTCAATTTTCCGTTTCCTAATCTTTCTGTTTTCTTTTTATTGTTTTTTTTTCTATTTCTTTCCTCTCCTTGTGGGCGGCCTTAACATAGCTGGGTCGTGGGCGTCGGCGGCGACACCCATCCCGGAGGCTGCGATAGACAGGTGCTGGTGGGCGGGGGCCGGCGGTGATGGTGCCTGTGGTGGGGATGGTGATGGTGCTAGGGATGATGGTGATGGTGATGCTGGTGCCTGTGGTGGGGATGGTGATGGTGGTAGTGATGGTGATGTGGTGATGCTGGTTTCTTGTGGTGGGGATGGCGATGGTGCTAGTGATGGTGATGTGGTGATGCTGGTGTCTGTGGTGGGGATGGTGATGGTGCTAGTGATGGTGATAAGCTGGTGATGCTGGTGCCTGTGGTGGGGATGGTGATGGTGCTAGTGATGGTGATGCTAGTTTGATGCTGGTGTCTTGGTGGGGATGGTGATGGTGCTAGTGATGGTGATGGTGATGCCTATGGTGAAGTGAATGATGATGGTGGTGATGTGGTGTCTGTGGTGGGATGGTGATGGTGGTAGTGATGGTGATGATGGTAGTGCTGGGCCTGTGGTGGGGGGATGGTGATGGGGGGTAGTGTGGTGGTGCTATGATGGTGAATTGGTTGATGCTGGTTTCTGGGGGTGGGGATGGTGATTGGTAGCTAGTGATGAAGTGGTGATGGGTGATGCTGGTGTGCCTGTGGTGGGGAGTGGGATGTATGGTGCTAGTGATGAGTGGTGTATGTGTGGCTCGGTGGCCGTGTGGGGTGGGGATGGGATGATGGGTGCGGAGTGATTGGGGTAGGATGCTAGGTGGGATGGGTGATGTGGGTGATGGCTGGGTGTCTGTGGGTGGGGATGAGTGATGGTGGTAGTTGATGGTGTGCGAGGTGATAATGGTGATGGTGATGTGGTCAGTCTGTGGTGGGGATGGTGATGGTGCTAGTGATGGGATGGTGATGGTGATGCTTTGGTGACTGGTGGTGGGATGGTGATGGTGCTAGTGATGGTAATGCTAGTGATGGTGATGCTAGTGATGGTGATGCTGGTGCCTGTGGTGGGGATGGTGATGGTGGTAGTGATGGTGATGCTAGTGAATGGTGATGGTGATGCTGGTGCCTGTGGTGGGGATGGTGATGGTGCTAGTGAGTGGTGATCGCTGTGTGATTGCCCGCCCCCCTTAGTTGTTAGTGGATGGTGGATGCTGATGGTGATGGCTAGGTGGCTGTGGTGGAAATGTTGATGGTGGCCTAGTGAGGGTGAATGCTATGAATGGGGAATGATGGTGTTTGTCTAGTGAGGATGCTCTTGTTAGTGACTGGTGATGGCAGTGATGGTGATGCTAGGTGCTGTGGTGTAGAATGGAATGTGATGGTGTGGTAGTGATGGTGATGGCTGGTTGGATGGGGATGATGGTGGTTGCTAGTGATGCGCTTTGTTTAGCTGGATGGTGATGCTAGTGGGGGTGATGCTGGGTGCCTGTGGTTGGAATGCTGATGGGTGCTGTGGGATGGTTCGATGCTATGGTGAGGATGATCAGCTAGTGCTTATGGTGGGGGATTTAACTGGTGATGATGGGGGTTAAATAGGAGATGGTGATAGTGATGCTAGACTATATTGCTAGTGAATATATGGTGATGTTAGTGCCAGTGGTGATGAAGTAGATTGTGATGAGAGTGGTAGTGGTGATAGTGCCTGTGGTGGTGATGTTAATAGCGATTGTTTGATGTGATGTAGTAATATTTTTCGAAGGGGTGGTGAGCATGATAGTGATTGTCATTATAAAGCAGACAGAGATAGCAATGATGGTGATGATGACAGTCCATACACACACACACAGACACACACACACACACACACATGTGTATTTTATATATATATATATATATATATATAATATATATATATATATATATATGTAATATGTATGTATGTATGTATGTTGTATGGTATGTAATGTATGTATGTGTATGTATGTATGTATGTATGTATTATGATGTATGTATATATGGTATGTATGTATATACGTAGAGAGAGAGAGGGTAGATAGATATGTATATATATATATATATATATATATATATATATATATATATATATATATATATGTATGTGTGTGTGTGTTGTGTGTGTGTGTGTTTAATTGTGTGTGTGTGTGTGTGTGTGTGTGTGTGTGTGTGTGTGTGTGTGTGTGTGGTGTGTGTGGTGTGTGTGTGTGTGTGTGTGAGTGTGAGTGAGTGAGTGAGTGAGTGAGTGAGTGAGTGAGTGAGTGTGTGTGTAAATATATATACATACACATACACACACACACACACACACACACACACACACACACACACACACACACATGTGTGTGTGTTTCGTAATTCTCTTATCTCTTTTTTGTCTTTTCTTCCTATACATCCTCTTCATCTTTCTATTCGTCTTTTTGTTTGCTTTCCCTCCTGCCTACTTTCATTTTTATCATTTTTTTCACACCTTTCCTTCTATTTTTTTTCTTCTCCTACCTTTTATTTCGACTCTTATCTTCTCTCTTTGCCGTTCCTTTCCCTTCCCTTCCTTTATTCCCTTCCACTTTCCTATCTCTCGTTTTCACTTCTCGTTTTTTTCGTCATTTCCACTTTCTTTACACCTCTAATTTTCATTCTCACATCCACTCTCTTTAACTCTCTCTTCACCTCTGTTCTTATCTTCATTCTACTATCTTTCACTCATTTTCCCTATTTCCACTCTTTTTAGCTCTCTCTCCCCTCTATTCTTTATCCTCATTATCACCATCTTTCGCTCATTCTCTATACATCTACTTTCTTTGACTTTCGTTTCGTCACTTTTTTCCCGCATCATCCCCACTCCTACTTTATTTAGCTTTCTCTTACCACTACATTTCGCTCATTATCACTCTTTCCACTTTCTTCGACTTTCCTTTCTCCTCCACTTTTTATCCTCATTCGCCCGAGCTTCTTTATCTCCTCCATTTTTTCCCCTCCTTTCACACGAGCCATAAATTCCTGTCTGGGCCAAAGATCGGAATTTAAAGGGCGGAGTCTAGAAGCTTCGACCAGACGGAGGAAAAAAAATGGAAGAAATTATCTCATTTTCCTTCGTAATTTGTCAATTTGTTAATTAAAGGACGTAGGTGCGTATATTAGGGAAGATTTGGTGAGTGGGAGAGAGGAGGGGGGAGGAGGAGGTGGGAAAGAAGGAGGGAGAAAGTAAAGGAAGGAAGGAGAGAGAGAGAGAGAGAGAGAGAGAGAGAGAGAGAGAGAGAGAGAGAGAGAGAGAGAGGAGAGAGAGAGAGAGAGAGAGAGAGAGAAGAGAGAGAGAGAGAGAGCAGACAGACAGACAGACAGACATACAGACAGAGACAGAGAAAGAGAGAGAAAGAAAGAAAAAGTAAGAGAAAGAGTGACTGAGTAAGCGAGAGAGAGAGAGAGAACGAGAGAGTGAATGTTTGTGTTTGGTATGTGTCTCTGTGTGTATACATGAGTGTGTGTGAGATAGCAGTCGTGTCCATATAAGTGCAAAGAATATATGCATTCGCTTGCGCTTGTGTGTGTGTCTGTGCATACTAATTATGCATTTGCTTACTCGCTATAGCCTCTACTAGCAAAAGGCTTGGATTTCACTGCAACCTGTAAAAGATCATCATTATTTTTTCTTTTCTTTTTTCTTTAACGTGAACTGCCAGACGTACGACGTTTCAATCATGTTAAATGTCATGAAAAAAAATCAGAAAGTTTGCAATAAAAATTAAAAAGAAAGAAAAAACTGATGATAATGATAATTGTGCTTAGAATGGCCTTGGGGTAATACTTTGGATATTAAGAATTGTACAGATTATTAGAAAAATGACAAACCAGAGTTAAAATATATAAGGGAAAAATGTGTGTATGTGGTGTGTGGTGAGTGTGTCTGTGTCGTGTGTGTGTGTGTGTGTGTGTGTGTGTGTGTGTGTGTGTGTGTGTGTGTGTGTGTGTGTGTGTGTGTGTGTGTGTGTGTGTGTGTGTGTGTGTGTGTGTGTGTGTGTGTGTGTGCGAAT
>NW_020870928.1:165966-173466 GCF_003789085.1 Penaeus vannamei
AATTGCTCTTCGTTACTTTTTGCTCGTCTTGTCAGCGTCCTGTCAAGAATATACGATAAGGAGATAATTCATGAATTCCTACTATCAATATGATTAGTGGCAATCGTTTTATAAGCAGTAGATCATTTTCATATTCTTTATATATATATAATCTTCATTTTGAGAATATTACGACTCAGGAAAAGGCTAAAATGATCACTGGTGTTGAAAGTTTAGTGTTGTAAGCGACGTGCGGATCCCACACGCGCAAAACAACATCCTTTTACAGTACGCAGACGAAACTGTTCTAGGAACTGTCTGACCCTGGACACTTGAACTACGGAACACGACATCGTCTAAGAATTAACCAGCCTTTGGAGGATTTAGAGAGAGGGAGGAGAGAGAGAGAGAGAGGAGAGGGAGAGACGAGAGAGAGAGAGAGAGAGAGAGAGAGGAGAGAGAGAGAGAAGAGAGGAGACGAGAGAGAGAGGAGAGAGAGGAGGAGGGAGGGAGGGAGGGAGAGGGAGAGGAGTAGACAGACAGACAGGAGACAGAGAGAGAAAGAGAGACAGACAGACAGACAGAGAAAGAAAGAAAGAAAAGAGAGAAGTAGGAAAAAGAGGAAGAAGGAAGACACAAAGTTACAGCAACAAAGATACACGATGTAAATAACGTTTTACGACGTGCAGCAAAAAAAAAAAAAAAAAAAAAAAAAAAAAAAAAAACTCTTGCTTCAGGATACATTCTCCAAAATAAAGTTCTTTTTGACTTCATCATTTTCCATGAACCCGATGATGGATCTGGATCTTATCAAAGCCAAGACGCTGTGGAATCTTGTGTTGAATCTGTAATAATTTAATATGTTTTCTCTCCTCCTCCTCCGTCTTCTTTTCTTCTCCTTCGTCTTTTCTTTTCGTCTTCTTCTTCGCCGTCTCTTTCTTTTTTCTTCTCTTTCGTCTTCTTTCTTCTTTTTTTCTTCTTTTTTTTGTCCATCATGATCATCATCATCACTTTCTCTTTTTTCTTTCCTCCTTCTCTTTCTTTTATATTTTCTTGTATTTCATTTTCTTATTCTTCTTTTTATTCTTCTTTTTCTTCCTCTTCTCCTTCTTATTCTTATCTTCGTTTCGCGCATTCATTTTATTCCTGTTCCTCTCTCTTTTTCTCTTCTTATGCTTTCCTTCTTTCTTTCTCTTCTTCTCCTCCTTCGTTATCACCTTCACTCTCTCCGTCTCCCTCCCCCTCCCCCTCCTCCAAATCATCACCAATCTCCACCTCTTTCCATCTCATACGACGCAGAATGCCTATCTTCCGTTCCTTGACCTTTGACCTGGCATACGAGCGGCCCTTGTAACCCTTTGGCGAGACACTCTGGTCAGTTACACTTGACTCTCTTTACTCGCCCTGTCAGAGCACACCGGGCGATAAACTACTCGAAGGAACAGCAGTCGAGCTGTTGCCGTGTCGCTGCTCTACTGGGCCGTCTGTGCGCATTTTGGTTTTCTCTTGTTTTTCTTTTGTTTTTTTACTTTTTACGTTTTCTTTGTCTTGTTTATTTATTTTGCTTTGTCTTTCTCTCTCTCTTTCTCTTTTATATTTTGTCTTTCTCTCTTTTATTCTCTCTTTTTCTCTCTTTTCTACTTTGTCTTTCTCTCTTTTTCTCTTTTTTTCCTGTCTGTCTTTTGATTTGTTTCTCTCCCTTTCTTTCTTTTCGTCTCTGTCTTTCTCTCTTCTTTCTTCTTCTCTTTTTCGTCTCTTTCTTTCTTTTCTTTACTGTCTTTTTCTTCTTCTCCTCCTCTAACCCTTCCTTCATTCTCTTTCTTTTCTCGTACTTCCCCATCTGCCCCTGTCTCCTTCTTTTCCTCTTCTTTCGTTTATCCTTCTCTACCCTCCTCATTCCTTCCTTCTCCTCCTTCGTATCTCTATTCTCTCCTTCCCTTCCTTCCCCGTTTATCTCCCCTTCTTCTCCCTCCCCTTTTCTTCCTTTTATCTCTTCCGTTCTTTCTTTCTCTTCCCTTTTCCTGCTTCTCCTCTCCCACCTCCTTCCCAGATTTTCTTTCCTTCTCTCTTCTCCTCTTTCCTCCCTCCTTTCTCTTATCCCTCTGCCTCCCTCCTCTCTATTCTATCCCATTTCTCCCTCTTTTCTCTTTTCTCTTTCTCCTTCTTCCCTCCTCTCTCTTCCTCACTCCGACGCCCTCTCTCTTCTCTCCTCCCTCCTATCTCTTCTCCCTTTTCTTCCCGCTTCCTCCTTTTTCATACTCCATTCCTTTCTCTCTCTTCCCTCCTCCCTCCATTCTCCTACTTTATTTCTCCACTCTCCCACCCCTCCATCTTCCTCAATCCTCTCTCCTCTCTCTCCTCCATTCCTCTCCTTCCTCCCTCTTACCCTATTTCCTCCTTTCCTCTTCCTCACACCTCCCCTTTCTTTGTCCTCCCATCCCCCTCTCTCTTCCTTCCACTACCTCTCCCCCCTCTTCCTGCCCTAAACACCCTTTCCCCTTCTCTTCGCCCTATACCCCCTCTTCCCCCTCTCCCTCCTCTCCCTCCCTCTACCCCCTCTATTCCTCTCTCTTCCCTCCACCCCATCTCCTTCTCTCTCTTCCCTCCACTCCCTCTCTCCCCTCTCTCCCTGCCCTAAACCCCCTCTCTCTTCCCTCCACCCCTTCTCTCCCACCCTCTCCCTGCCCTCTACCCCTTCCCCCTCTCTCTTTCCTCCACCCTCTCTCCCTCTCTCTCTTCTTCCTCCTCACCCTTCCCATTCCCTGCCCTCCACCCCCTCCCACCTCTCCCCTCCCCTCCTTCCATCCTCTCTCCTTCCTCACTCTCACCTTTCCCCACCCCCGTTCCCTGCCCTCCACCCGCTCTCCCTACCCTAAACCCCTCTCCCTCTCTCTTCCCTCCACCCCCTCTCCTTCCTCACTCTCCTCCCCCCCTCCCCCCCGTTCCCTTCTCTCCCTCTACCCCTCTCCCCCCTCTCCTTTCTCCCCCCCCCCGCTCCCTTCTCTCCCTCTACCCCCTCTCCTTCCTCACTCTCCCCCCTCCCCCGTCCCTTCTCTCCCCTCTACCCCCTCTCCTTCCTCAATCTCTCCCCTCCCCCCCCTGCTCCCTTTCTCCCCGACCACACAAAATGGTTGCGACGTGAAATGGCCAACCCGACAGACGATAATGCGAAATTGCCTCGTCTCTCTTGTACAACTTTCAAAGGCTTTTAAGGCGCGCAAAAGTGACGAAGAGGCATAGAGCACATTTGCGAGAGATGGACTGAGTGATAGAACGTGGCATTGGGGAGAAGGAGAGAGATAGGGAAAGAGGTGAATAGAGGAGCGATGGATAATGGTGAGAGAGAGTGGCAGGAGAGGTTGGAGAGGGAGAGGGAGGAGAGGGGAGAGAGAGAGGGAGATGGAGGGGTGGGAGGGGGGAGGGGGGAGGGAGGGAGGGAGGAAGGAAGGAAGGAAGGAAGAGAGAGAGAGGGAGAGGGAGAAAGAGAGAGGGAAGAGGAGAAAGAGAGAGAGAGAGGAGAGAGACACACACACACACAGAGAGAGAGAGAGAGAGAGGAGAAGGGAGAGGGAGAGGGAGAGGGAGAGGAGAGGGAGAGGGAGAGATGAAGAGGAGAGAGAGAGAGAGAGAGGGAGAGAGAGAGAGAGAGAGAGAGAGAGAGAGAGAGAGAGAGAGAGAGACGAGAGAGAGAGGAGAGAGAGAGAGAGAGAGAGAGAGAGAGAGAGAGAGAGAGAGAGAGAGAGAGAGAGAGAGAGAGAGAGAGAGAGAAGAGAAGAAAGAAAAGAAAACAAGAGGTAAAAAATAATAAATTAAAACATAACATGCGAGACAACAAAAAACAACAAACAACAATAACCGAAAGAAGATAGACAGAAGACAGGACTAAGAGAAGATAGAGGGAGCAAAAACAGAAAGACAAAACAAGAGACTAAACAACAAAACGAGAGTCGAGAAATCCACCGAACAAAGATTCCCGCCAATTTTCAAGCACAAAGCATCGACTTCGTTGTTTACTGTCGTTGTTGTTCTACTCGTTGTTGTTGTTGTTGTTCGAGTCGCTGTATATTTGTTCTATGTTCTATGCTCTTGCTTTGTTTATTATATTTATTATTATTATTATTATATTATATTATATTATTATTATATTATTATTATTATTATTATTATTATTTATTATTATTATATATTATTATTATTATTATTATTATCATCATCATTATCATTCAATGCACACCTCATCATCACATGCATCACCATCATCATCATCATCATCATCATCATCATCATCATTCCATCATCCATCCATCACATCACCATCACCCATCACCATCACTCCTCCTACCTCAAGTACACCTCCCCTGACTAACAAAACCTCGACTTCAATATGCCCCCTATCCCCCCCCCCAAAAAAAAAAGCGAACATGCTTCCTGCCAACTCCATTACTCCTCGAAGCGAGACGAGAGAGAGGCCCGTGACGCAATCTCATCCGCCAGGCCATCACGTCCGTCAGCCTTTGAGATAAGAGATAAGAAAGTGGATTCGGCAATTGAATGAAGTCTCTGAAATCATGTTCGTGCGTTTGTATGTTGGATGGGAGGTTCTCGCTGCGTATGAAGTGTATGGTGTTTTAAATGGTTGTATTAATAGAATATATTTTTATCACTTTTTTTTTTTTTATTTTTTTTTTTTTTTTGGGGGGGGGGGTACGTACTTTATTGTTATTTATATTAATCGTTAATTGTTTACATTTATGTAACAGTCCATCATCATTGAAGTCGCAGGTAGGGTCATGATAATGATAATAATAATAATGATGATGATGATGATAGGTGATGGTTGATGGTGGTGGATATGGTGGTGGTGGTGGTGATGAGATGATGATGATGATAATGATCTACTATTAGTAATGGCGATTAATCACCACCATCATCATCACCACCATTTACCACCACCACCATTTCTCTCACTTGATCACCATTCCGCCATTAGACTAACTAACTCTAACTTCACTGCAAAGCTTCTCAACGTCTTGAACATCTCTTAACTCTTAACCTCTCCCTGTCATTCATTCCCGTTTCATGCTCATCCGGACCCATCGACAAAGCCTTCCGCAAAGACTTTTCGTTGGTTGATAACTTTCTTATTTTGTTTTGTTTGTTTGTTTTGTTTTTTGTTGGAAGGTGCGGGGAGAGGGGGAGGGGCATGTGTGTGTGTGTGTGTTTGTTTGTGTGTGTGTGTGTGTGTGTGTGTGTGTGTGTGTGTGTGTGTGTGTGTGTGTGTGTGTGTGTGTGTGTGTGTGTGTGTGTGTGTGTGTGTGTGTGTGTGTGTGTGTGTGTGTGTGTGTGTGTGTGTGTGGTGTGTGTGGTGTGTGTGTGTGTTGTGGTGGTAAGTGTGTAGTGTGTATTTGGTGTGTTGTTTGTTTGTGTGTGCGAGTGTGTGTGTGTTTGTTTGTGTGTGTGTGTGCGTAAGTGTGTTGTGTGTTTGTGTGTGCGTTGTGTGTGTGTGTGGTGTAGGTTTGTGTGTGTGCTTGTGTGTGTGTGTGTGCTTGTGTGTGTGTGATTTGTGTTGCAGAACATCATGGTATAAGTATTACATCTGATATATAATGAATATGGTACAGATCATAATAATGATGATGATAACAATAATGATAGCAATGGAAATGATAATACCAACAATAATGATTACTAACAATAGCAACGTGAACATCAACAATAACAGAACAACAATTATAATGATGATGATGATGATGATGATGATGATGATGATGATGATGATGATGATGATGATGATGATGATGATAATGATGATGATGATGATGATGATGTGATGATGATGATGATGATGATGATGATATTATAATAATTATTATTATTATTAATATTAACAACAACAATAATGATAATAATAATGATAATAATAATAATAACAACAACAACAACGATGATAATAATAACTAATAAATAATAGTAACAATAATAATAAAATAAATAATAACAATAATAATAATATTGATAATGACAATAACAACATTCTTAATAATAAAACAACAAAAACAGCAATAATAATAATGATGATAATAATAATGAAAATAATAATAATAATAATAATAATAATAATAATAATAATAATAATAATAATAATAACAATAATAATAATAATAATAATAATAATAATAGCAACAACAACAACAGTAATAATAAAAAACAACAAAACGCAGGAAGCCAGGGAGTGGTCAACCTTGGTCCGCTAAACCGATTTTCCGACTCGCAAATCTGGATCCATTCGAGACGTTCTGTAGCAGCTGTGATGGCGACGCGGGAGAAAAAAAAAAAAAAAAAAAAAATAATACATAGATGGAGGAATTATAATGAGGAGAAATGGGATGTGAGAATGTGTAGTGTATGTGTGAATGTGTGTCGGGGGGGGGGGATATTCTTGGGCGTGGACAGATAGATAGAGAGAAAAAAGAGATATACAATGACAGACGGAAATAATCACGTATAGAGAGAAAATATGTGTGTGCGTGTGAACCTTATATACATAAACACATACACACACACACACAAAATACACACACACACACATACAAATACGCATACGTACACGCACACACACATACAAATACGATACGTCAGCACACACACATTATACATACATACATACGCACAATGAAGAAGTAGGAGGAATGATATAAAGGGAAAGATAAAGGGAAAATTAACGACGAGATAAACTTGGATAAGTTTCAAAGGGAATTTCAAAGACGAGCGCCGGAGATTATGGCATTTATCTCTCTCTCTCTCTCTCTCTCTTCTCTCTCTCTCTCTCTCTCTCTCTCTCTCTCTCTCTCTCTCTCTCTCTCTCTCTCTCTCTTATCCCCCTCCCTCTCCTTATCCCCCTCCCTCTCTTATCCCTCCCTCCTATCCCCCTCCCTTTCCTAATCCCCTCCTCTCCTTCCCCCCTCCCTCTCCTAATCCCCCTCTCTCTCCTTATCGCCCCTTTCTCTCTCTCCTTATCCATCTCTCTCTCTTTAGCGCCCTCTCCCCTTATCCACCCCTCTCTCTCCTTATCCCTCAATCTCTCTCTTCATATCCCTCTCTCTCCTTATCCCTCCCTCCCCTTCTCTCTCCTCATCCCTCTCTCTCTCTCCTTATCCCTCTCCCTCTCTCTCTCTCTCTCTCTCTCTCTCTCTCTCTCTCTCTCTCTCTCTCTCTCTCTCTCTCTCTCTCTCTCTCTCTCTCTCTCTCTCTCTCTCTCTCTCTCTCTCTCTCTCTCTCTCTCTCTCTCTCTCTCTCTCTCTCTCTCTCTCTCTCTCTCTCTCTCTCCTCTCTCTCTCTCTCTCTCTCTCTCTCTCTCTCTATCTCTCGTCTATTCTCTTTCCTTACCTAACAAAGAACGCAATTACACACAGACGTTCTGGTATATCATAAGCCACAAGCGTATATTTATCTGCGAGTCCACGTGTTAACATCAAGTCGAAGGTTTGCCCAGTGTTTACATGTGTCAGCTGACGAAAGGCG
>NW_020870928.1:175028-177528 GCF_003789085.1 Penaeus vannamei
ATATAGATATAGATATAGATATAATAGATATATAGATATATAGATATATAGATATATTTGAGGAGAGGAGAGTTTGTGGATTTTTTTTTCCTAATTGCATGGAGAAGATATGTAATTCAGTGACTAATGATTTGACATGATAGGTAGATTCATCATACAATGCGCAATCTATTAATACGCCATCTCTCTCTCTTCTCTTTCTTTCTTCCTTTCTTCTTTTTCTCCCTCCCACTCTCTCTCTCCCTCCCTCTTTCTCTCTCTCTCTCTCTCTCTCTCTCTCTCTCTCTCTCTCTCTTCTCCTCTCTCTCTCTCTCTCTCTCTCTCTCTCTCTCTCTCTCTCTCTCTCTCTCTCTGTCTCATTTTTACCCCTTTCTCTTTATCTCTCTGTCTCATTTTTATCCCTTTTCTCCCTTTCTCTCTCTCATTTGTTTCTATACACACCTCCAATCAATTTCCCTCTCTTTAATTCTCCTTATGTCTACATTCGCAAACATAAGTCCAGTCATCCACACGTACTGTACATGTGCACCTATATATGCGAAAATATTCTTTCCCTTTTCATTTTCAATCTTTCGTTTTCTTTCTTTCTCCCTACCTCTCTTCTTCCTCCCTTCTTCCTCCCTGCCTCCCTCCCTCCTTCCTTAAAGTTTTCCCTCAAGATCCAACTGTGTAAACAAAATTTTCTTCCACCTTGGTTCTTGAGTAATATTTCCCCTAGTTATGTTGTTTGTTGAGAGAGGGAGGGAGAAATGGAGAGAGGCAGGAGAGTGAGAGAGGAGGAGAGGAGGTAAAGGAGGAGAAGAGAGGGGATGGAGAGATGTATAGCGAGCGAGAAAGAGAGATAGAGACAGACGGACAGGCAGGCAAAGACAAGGAAAGAGTGAGAGAGAGAATTAAATAGTAAGAAAATATTGACAACAGTGACAACGAAATAATAATAAACAATAATATAATAATACCAATATTGAAAACAAAAAAACAGTGATACCAATGACAACACCAACGATAACAAACAATCAACCATCACAAACCATCAACAACAACCATAACAACACTAACGACTCCATCATTAAACAACCGGAAACGTACCTACCCTATCAATCATCATCATTATCATCATATATCACCATTACACGTATTACCAACCCACCAATTCTCAATACTGGGCGTCTTCATGAAATCCTTCAGCTGGCTATACTGGGCGTCGGAGATGGTGCAGCCGCCCGGGAGGTGAACTGTCTCCGCCCCCCTTCAGCCCACGCCCCTCCTCCTCCGCCGCCGCGCCCTCGTCGTCGTAGCGGATGGGCAAGGCCGGTGGGCGGACTCCTCTGCGGGTGAGAGGGGATCCGTGAGAGGGGGGTTTGTAAAGGGGAAAGGTCAGGAGGGGGGTTTGTAAAGGGGGTGAGTGGGAATGAGAGGTGAGAGGGAAAGGTCAGGAGGGGGGGCTGTAAAGGGGGTGAGAGGGGGTTTTGTAAAGGGGAGTGGGAGGGGAGGTTTTGTAAAGGGGGTGAGTGGGAATGAAGGTGAGAGGGGAAAGGTCAGAGAGGGGGGGTGTAAAGGGTGAGAGGGGGGGTTTGTAAAGGGAGTGGAGGGAGGTTTTGTAAAGGGGGTGAGTGGGAATGAGAGGTGAGAGGGGAAAGGTCAGGAGGGGGGGTTGTAAAGGGGTGAGAGGGGAGAGAAGTGAGAGGAACGAGGTCAGAGGAGGAAAGGTCAGGGAGGGGAGTTTTTCAAGGGGGTGAGTGGAATGAGAGGTGAAAGCTAGAGAGGGGAGCTTGCGTAAGGGGGATGAGTGGATAAGAGGGGAAGGTCAGGGAGGGGAGGTTTGTAAAGGGGTGAGAGGGGAAAGGTCAGAGAAGGAAGGTTTATAAGGGAAGTGAGAGGTAACGAGAGGTGAGAGGGGGAAGATCAGGGGAGGGGAAGTTTTGTGAGGGGGAATTAATAGTAAAGGAAAAGGGTGAGAGGGGAGCTGTGGAGGAGAGGGGAAGATTTTATGTGAGGGTAGGTGGTGGGTGGGTTACCTAAAAAGGAAATAGAGGGCTGAGAGGGGAAACAGGCAGGAGAGGAAGGTTTTCTCGGGTGGAGTTGGTGAAGGAGGAAGGAAGAGGGGAAACGTGAGGGGGAGTTTAGAGAGAGGGGAAGAATGGGTTATGTGAGGAGGAAGGGGAGGGATGAAGTGGGATCTAGGAGAGAGGAGTGTTTATGAGGGGAAGTGAGTGAGAGGATGAGAGGGAGAGTAGGTTAAGTGAGGGGAAGAAGAAAGGAAACTATGAGGAGAGGGGAGCCTTTGTGAGAGGGAGTGCGTGGGAGAATGAGAAGGGAACTGTGAGGGTTGAGGGGAAATTTAGTCGCGCCAGGATAGTAGTTTAGAAATAGTGTGAGAGAGAAAAGAGAGTGAGGGGAATGAAGGATAAGTAGGAAAAGAGGGAAGAGGGAGTGAGGGAAGAGGATGGAGCGGGGGTGTAGGTGGAGGGAGAAGGGAGGGCTTAGATGGAGACAATTT
>NW_020870928.1:182528-187528 GCF_003789085.1 Penaeus vannamei
CCTTCTCTCTCCTTCTTCTCTCCTTCTTCTTCTCCCTCTCCTCTCCCTCTCCCATTCTCTCATCTCTTTCAAAAAGAAAAGCATATCATACAATCTAAAAGAATGCCTTTCTACGTAATCCGCCATAAATCCTTTAATTTTTCACTTCCCCCCGAATCTGTTCGGCGAAGGAACAAAGGGAATCGGATCCGGTGGCAGTAACAGAAAGGAGCTTCTTCGCGCTCATTTGTTTATGTTTTGGTCCCGCTCCTGAATCAAGGGTATCGGATGCCACTGAAACAATTCGACGCCTTCGAGGAACAGGGCGGGTGGGGTGAGAAGGGGGGGGGAGAAGGGAGAGGAGGTGGGAGGAGAGAGCAGGGTGGAATAGGTGAGGGAGAAGGGGAGAGAGAGGAAGGGGAGAGGTAGATGGGAGGGAAGGAGAGGGAGAAGGGGAGAAGAAAGGGAGGGGGAGAAGGAGAGAGGAAGAGGAGGGGAGATGGGAGGAAAGGAAAAGGGAGAGGGAGGACAGGGAGTTGGAGAGAGGAAGAAGAAGGGGAGAGGGGGGGCAGGAGAGGTAGAGGGAAGACAGAGGAAATGGAGAAGTGAGGGAAGGGGAAGGTGAAGAACGAGTAGGGAAGGGAAATGACAGAGAAAGGGAGGGGGCATGGGAAAGAAGAGATGAGAAGTAGGAGAAAGGAGAAGAGGGGAGCGGGAAGGACCGGGGGCAAATGAAGGGAAAGAGGAGGTAAGGGGAAAGGAGTAAGGAGGAAAGAAAGGGATAGAAAAGGAGAGGAAAAAAGAAGAAGGGGGAAGGAGGAGACTTCTAGAAAGGAGAAGAGGAAGTGGGGGAATAAAGAGCAAGAGAAAAGGAAAGGGAGATAACGAGAAAGATAAAGAGGAGACGAAACAGAACGGGGAGAGAGGAAGCAGGACAGAGAGAGTGAAAGCAAAACAGGGAGTGGGGAGGTGGATGGGGAGAGGGAGGAGTGAGAAGGGGAGGGGAGGGTGAGGGAGAGTCTTCAGTCAGACTCGGTCTTCGCAGCTTCTTAAACAACATATCCGGGGGAGAAGGAGGAGGAGGAGGAGAGGGGAGGGGAGGGGGGCACCTGGTGTAAAGCGATACACACACAGGAGGAGGAGAGAAGGTGGTGGGGGAGGGAGGGAGGGGGAGAGGTGGAGGAAGAAGGTAAGGGATGAGGAGGCAGTGTGGGAGGGAGATGAGTGGTGGGGGAGGAGGGGAGTGGGGCTGAGGGTAAAGGAGAAGAGGGGTTGGTGTTGATGGAGGAGGATGGAGGAAAAAGGTGGGGAAGGAGGAAAGGTGAAGGGACGAATGTGATGTTGCTGGAGGAAGAAGGTGAGGAGGAAAGGGGTGGAGAAGGAGGAAAGATGGAGGAACGAGAGTAATAGTCTGTTGGAGGAAGCAAGGAACGTGCTTTAGAATGAGGGAGAAGCGTGAAGGAGATGGAAAACGGGTAAACGAGGCAGATGAGACAGGAGTGAAAAGGAGAGTGTTGGAGAAGAGGAGGAGAGAGGTGAAGACGAGAATACAACAGAGAGAGGAACTAAGGTGCGTGCAAAGGGATGGGAGGGGGGGGGCGTGGAGAGGGGATGGAGGGGCTAGTTGACACAAGGACAGAGGGTGGAGAAGTGGTTGAGGAATGTGGAGAAGGGTGGAAGACGGGTGGAACGATTCGGTGGAGACGAAGGCGAAAAGGAAGCTGTTTTGAAGAAGGAAAGTGGATCATTGTGGAGGAGGGAGAGATGTGAAGGTGACGGATGAGACGCACGTGAGAGGTGAAAGTGAGAGTGGAGAAGTGGAAGATAGTGGAGGAGGGAGAAGGTGAAAAAGAGTGGAAGAAACAGGAGAAGGAGAATGAAGAAAAGTGAATGAGTATGAAAGACAGTGGAAGGAAGGTGGAGGATGAAGGAGGGAGGTGGAAGAAGGTGGAGGACGAGAGCCAGTGGAGACAAGACCAAGGAGTAGGGACGAGACGTGCAGCTGGTTGCGTCAGCGGTCAAAGAAAGATCCTCGACCACCTCGTTAGTGAGCCACGTTGACAGCCATCTTGAACGAAACGATGACAAACGGACGTAATTCAAATCTCAGCCGCTAAAGAAGGGAAAAAAACTAACAAAATAGAAAAAAGAAAGAGAAACACACGGAAAAAAAGAAAAAATAAAATAAAAAGATAAGAGACACACTAACACATGTATCGAAGTAAAAAAGTAAGATAAATGACGGAAAGAATTAATCATTTTGGCAAAACAGACGGCCGACGCATCTCGACCTTCTTTTTGTTTTGTCTGCGCGCCGGGTCGTGATCGCAGACTTTGTGACGGAAATTGAATATTCTGACCGGGAATTTCAACAATCTGATAATGCATAAACTGTGCTAATACTTTCATAATTAAATTATGAAGCGTAGAATTAATTTTAAAAATAGAAAAATATTGTAATAATACTTAGACGTTAATTATAATCATAATAATTATGATAATGATGGTGAAGATAATAATGATTATAGTGATAATGATTATGATGATGTCGAAAGATAAATATCATAAAGATTATTATAATCACACTAGGCAAATCTCACCAAACAGAACATTTACTTTCACTCGCACAACACGCTTCTCCAGGTGTAAAAATAATATTAGAATAATATTTACACACCTGACAAAAGTTCAGATGAAAACTGAACACTGCAGTGATTTGCAATTCATTTTGTGTGTGTGTGTGTGTTTGTATGCATGTTTATTTATGTATGTGTTTGTATATGTGCACGTGTTTGTATGCATGTTTATTTGTGTGCACGTGTTTGTATGCATGTTTATTTGTGTGTATGTGTTTGCCTATATACATTATTTATATGTGTGTGTGTGTTTGTTTGTAGATGTGTGTGTTTGTTTGTTTGTAGATGTGTGTTTTGTTTGCGTATGCATGTGTTTATAAATGTGTGCATGTGCATGTCTGTACCTATGTATGTGTGCATCTGTGTCCGTATCTGTATATGTAAGTGTGCCAGTGAATCAGCCTTCAAAATCGATCACAGCCAATTAGTTCGCGGACGCATTCGAACAGACCTCGCTCTCTTGTATGAGATGCGGACGCGGGCAAAAGGTCAGTTCACTACGGTTTCAGTTCACTAAGTGAGAGAGAGGGAGAGAGAGAGAGAGATAGAGAGAGAGAGAGAGAGAGAGAGAGAGAGAGAGAAGAGAGAGAGAGAGAGAGAGAGGGGGGGGGGAGGAAGGGGAAGGGGAGTAGAGAGAGAGAGAGAGAGAGAGAGAGAGGGGGGGGAAGGGGGAGGAAGAGGAAGAGGAAGGGGAAGAGGAGTAGAGAGACAGAGAGAGAGAAGGAGATAGAGGGAGAGAAAATAATAACCAACCAAACAGAAATATTCGCAAAACAAATACACGCACAGAAGATAAACCAGACTGCCAATCGTAAAAAAGAAAAAAATCTTAATTGCCAGACCAGTTATAAATTATCAATCTATCCAGACTCCAAGCATATGATTTGATATAAAGTTACCAACCAAAGGAGTTCTGGTCCCTGTTCTGTTTTCCCTATTGCACAACACTGTAATCTAATACAGTTGTGTGTGGTCTAGATTCTCTCGACAATGTATGATGTAACTACACTTTTTTGTCTCTTTTTGTGCGAGATTCTTCTCTTTAAGTTGAGTTTTGAGAACCCTGCAGGATATGTAAATACAAGGAAAATGGCGAACTCGATCCGAACAAGAAATAAATTGAACTCAATTTCCTTGTATGTTCGTTGTCCATTCACAAACACAGAATTCTTGCAGAGAGAGGAAAACGAAAGAGAGACGGGATTAGTGAGATGCAAATCACTTATCTACATACTTCTCTCTTTACCTATCTATATCTATCTGTATTTTTTCTATGTTTATGTCTGTCTCTCTGTCTATCTACATATTTAAGTATATATATTCATATTTATCTGTCTCATTCTATCTTTGTCTATCTATCTCTTTTCACACACATATAGATAAGAAAGGAAACCAGAGTTACAGCACAATAAGACAGCACTTGGTGGATTCGGAGAAATTAAAATATATAATATATATATATATATATATAATATATATATATATATATATATATATATATATATATTATATATATATAATATCATTTGTTATGCTGAAACTCCGGTTTCAGACATGAGACACACATTAAAATTGCTTTTATCTAACTTTAATAAACTTTTGTTGCTACGTAGGAATTTTCTGCCTCGAGCCCAACCTTTGTGTTTATATGCTAGGGTTGGTTTTAAAGCTAGTCGTTTTACAAAGTATGAATGTGGTTGTCATGAAAACATGGTTGTGAGAGTGTGTTCGTTTTAGTAATGTTTACATTTTGCGGTTTTATAGAAGTCCCAACTCCTGTGACAGCATTTATGATTGTTTGCTGACTTCGTATATTTCTATTCAAGAGAATGATAGTAAATCATACTTTATATTCATAGGTTATTTTAGTGATCACCATCGAGACTGGCTAAATTGTGTCCCCAACTGACCGACATGGCATTTCTGCTTTAGATTTCGCAGACGTAGTTGGGTGCGAGCAGTTACTCGTGGAGCAACTCACATGAGTGGTAATCTTTTGGATCTTGTATTAATTGATGTGAGATGGATAATTGCTGTAGACTCCAGTGCGCCAATAGGTTCTTCCGACCACTGTAGTCTAGTATGTAAGATCCAGCTGGACTTTCCTATACCAGATTTTACTCTAATCAGACAAGTCTTCTTAAAGTCAGCATTGTTTGGTGCAATGTTTATAATGCTCCTTGTATTGTTAAAGCTCTGTTATTGTTGGACAACCTAACGAGGTTTGCACCCAGCAATACTTTTAAATCTCGTTCACATGATAAAGTATGGTTTAGTGGACGGTGTCACCAGGCTTATAGGGACAAACATGCTGCCTACAATCTCATCCTACTCATCCTTGATGGTAGAGTTATGTTGCCATGCGGAACACAGCAATTTATGTTT
>NW_020870928.1:192528-200769 GCF_003789085.1 Penaeus vannamei
ACACGAACTCTCACTTACACCTTTTTTACTGTCACAGAAAAAGTGTTGATTGATTATTGTGTTGCTGTTCTCATTGTTGTTATTATTCTTGTTACTGTTGTCGACATTATTATTACTGTTGCTGTTCTTATCATTTTTATTATAATCATTATTATTATCATCCTTACTTTTTATCATTATCATTTTCATTATTTGTTGTTATCACAATTTATATTATCATTATAATCTTAATTATCATTACCATTATTATCAATTATTATTTATTATATTATTATTATTTATTATATTGATTATTATTATTATTATTATTATTATTATTATTGATTATTATTAATTATTATATATCATTACCATTATTATATTATTATCATTTATATTAGATATTATTATTGCCATATTATTATATTACCATCTTATCATCATTATCTATTTAGTTATCAAGCTGATTATCATGACACACACATTACACATTACATACATTAACACAATAACACATACGACAACCTATACGCCCCAAAACAAACAAACAAAACAAAACACCCATTCACAGTCAAAACAATCTTGCACAAAAAAAAAAAACTTCCCACGCTAAAAAAAAAAAAAAAAAAAAAAAAAAAAAATACACACGTTGCACGCCCGTTACAAGCACAACAGGGGGGGGAGCACATGACACCCCCCTCTCCCCTCCCCCCTCCTTCCACCCCCCCTCCCCCCTTCCTCCCTACACGCGCCAAATCGCATCTCGAGTCTCTGTTTCTTTCCTGATAAGTAAAATGTCGACGGGAGGGGAAAAAATCTCTTTATTTACTCGTGGAGTTTCCCTTGCGTTAAAAGTTCATGGGTCGCTTCCCGTCTCGTTTGAGTTGGTTCGTTTGCTTCGCTATTTCTTCCTCTCTTCTTTATCTTCGCGTTCTTTCTTCTCGTTTTTTCCCAACTCCTCGTGATTTCTTGTTTTTGTTATGTATTTTTGAGAGAAGCGATAAATATCTCACAGATATATTCTACATATATTATCTCTCTCTCTCTCTCCTCTCTCTCTCTCTCTCTCTCTCTCTCTATCGCTCTCTCTCTCTCTCTCTTCTCTCTCTCTCTCTCTCTCTCTCTCTCATCTCTCTTTTTTTACTCTCTCATTCTTCTATTTTCTTGCTCCGGTTCTTGATATTGCTGTTGCTCTTTCTCTCTCCTCCTCTCTTCTTCTCTCTTGTCTTTCTCTCTTTCTTTCTCTAAATATATCTCTCTCAAAGTATATCTCTTAGCTTCGACTTTCTTTCGCCGAAGAGTTCATCTGTGACTTTTCATTTCTGAAGCTTTCGTCTCTACCTCGACGCGTAGCACTTCTTCGCCCGATCGGATGTCTAGGTGATTTTTCATATTTGTTCCACGAATTTCCATTACTTTGTGTCCGTTTGAATGTGTATGTCTTGCATATGGATACGGTATAATGATGTGTATGAAATTATCGAATATATACAACATATATACTTTATATATTATGTGTGGTGTCCTTATGTGTGTGTGCTGTTGTGTCTGTATGGTTGTTTGTCTGTGTCTGTGTCTTGTGTGTGACGTGTGCGTGGTGTGTTGTGTGTGTCTATATGTGTGTGTTTGTGTGTGTGTGTCGTGTGTGCTGTGTCTGTCTTGTCTGTATATGTGTGTTGTGTGTGTCTGTGATGTGTGTGTGGTGTCACAGATTCGACCACCTCAAGCACCACCATTTGTATTTCCTCAAGACCCCTTCCCATTTACGCCCTATGTCCAGAAATGAGTTTTCCTCGGGCGCAACATGCAAGCACCTGGAATCAGTGATTGCGACGCCACCACAAGCAAAAATTTTGGCATGACATCCACCTCGTAATTACAAGCCATCACAATCGACGATAAGAACTTCGCCATCTTGACCGAGAGTCTGGAAACTAGATGGCCTTGTCGGATAATCTTTGGTCTAACTCCATTGTTATTTTTGCCTCTTGTGGTATTACAGATGCTTAGGTCTTCGAAATTTGAAATCAGTGTAATGGAGCTGGAAACTCGATCTCTCAAAATCTGAAATCAGTGGGTAATAGAACTCAAAAAAAAAAAAATCGATCTTTGAAATCTAAAATGAATGAGTTTTTGTTGTCGGATTTTCTTTTCTTTGTGGTATTTTAGATTTCTTAGATCCTTGAACATTAAGATGAATGATAATGAAAATGAGATCCCTGAAGAGAAATGAAATTATTATAATGTAAAAGTTTCTTCATTAAAATAACACAGGCCACAGTTGAACCATAAAAATCAAAACGATGTTAATTCCCTCTTATTTTTCCCAAAAAAATCCCTACCCTAAGGCACTTTACAACACTTTACTTAATTTACTTTACTTTTACTTGCCCTTCACTTTACTTAACTGCATTATCTTTACTTCATTTCACTTACTTTACTTAACTTTTCACTTTACTTCATTACTTTACTTACTTTATCTTCACTTAACTGCATTATTCTTACTTCATTTCACTTAACCTTACTTTAACCTTCACTTTACTTAACTTTACTTACTTACTTCACTTCATTTTACTTTACTTGCTTCACTTAACTGTATTTTACTTTACTTCACTTAACATAACCTTACTTAAACTTCACTTACTTTACATTTACTTCACTTTAGTTCATTTCACTTCATCTTACTTCACTTGATCTTCACTTCACTTCACATGCTTTATTTTACTTCACTTCATTTTCCTTCACTTCACGAGGCTCGAAAACCTGTCTCTGGAAGGACTCTGAAGCAAAGTCGAACCAGAACGATATATGCCTGAAGGTGAAAAATAAAAATAAAAATAATAAAGAAAAAAAATCATTTTGAGGAATGAATATGAAGGTCGAATAGGGATTCTTTTTCTTCTCTCTATCTCTCTCTACCTCGCTTATTCTCTGTCTTTCTTTTCATCTACGTGTATGTCTATCTGTGTATCTGTCTGTCTGCCTATTTATCTGTCAATTTATTAGTCTGTCTATCTATCTATCTATTTTTCTCTCTCTCTTCGTCTCTCTCTCTCTCTCTCTCTCTCTCTCTCTCTCTCTCTCTCTCTCTCTTCTCTCTCTCTCTCTCTCTCTCTCTCTCTCTCTCTCTCTCTCTCTCCTCTTTCTCTTCTCTCTCTCTCTCTCTCTCTCTCTCTCTCTTCTCTCTCTCTCTCTCTCTCTCTCTCTCTCTCTCTCTCTCTCTCTCTCTCTCTCTCTCTCTCTCTCTCTCTCTCTCTCTCTCTCTCTCTCTCTATCTATCTATGTATCTATCTATCTCTCAGTCACACCCAAGGCAAGACAGGACAAAAAGACCGTAAATGGAATTAATCTTAAAGAAAAACAAAAATTAATACGTGTTTATGACCAAAAACTTCGAATCTCCCTTTGTAGCGACACAGAAAAAAAATGAGAATAACAATGATAAATAAATGAAAAAAATAGATAAATAGATTAATAGTTAACAAAACACGCCAGACGAAGCACTTTTTAACCCATCCCACGACCAACGTTAATACGACCTTCTGCAATGGCGGTATCTTTTGGTCAGCAGAAAAATATATATATATATAATAGAAGATAAGTAAAGCAGAAAATCCCGTTGCATTTACCGCCTTAAGATTACCTTTTGTCAGAACAAATCCAAAAAAAAGACATCAAAACCGTATTTATGCAAAAACACACAGGAGAAAAAAATATATATATAATATATATACACACATATGAGACAGTGTATATCACATTTAAATCTTCCCTTTAAAAATATAACTCACGAACAGGAGCGCATAAAAAATGGTTTCCTTTTAAAAATGGTGGACGGGAGAGAGTGGGGTGCTGGGGGGGGTTAAGGAGCCCTGGGGAGGGGGGGGGGAGGGTCGCGTAAGGGTTATCGTTCTTGTGGAAATTATGTTGATAAGCAGATAACTGATCTGGGTGGGTGCCAACGCTGTGCCAGGGAGGTATAGGTCATGTGCCTCGCTCTCCATTGTCAATCTCTGCAACTGTGTAACTGATGCGCTCTTGATGTTTTTTTTAATAGTTCTTTTTATCTTTTTCTTTTCTCTCTTTCTTTTCCTTTACTTATTTTTAATACCCGATAAGTGGAGTTTTCTTTTTCTTTTTGTCATTCTATTCTTTATTCTTTTTTTATTCTTCTTCTTCTTCTCCTTCCTTTCTCCTCCTCCCTCCTCCTCCTATCCTTCGGGAAAATCTCAGAGGGATAATAAAGAGAAAAAGCAAAACCACAATACGAACATGAATAATAGGAAAATTACAATAAAGACATTTTAAAAACAACAACAAACAACATCACAACAAAACGATGACAAAATCAACAAGAAACAACAAACAACAACAACAAAAAACAACAGAGAAATGAGAAGTAACTATAACTTTGTGAGAAGTCGCGAAGAGGAGCCTGCATAAGGAGGAAGAAAGAATGTAAAAAATACCCTATTATTCACCAGAGATTATCAGCAGGGTATGTAAAGTGACGTAAGTTGGCATAATTAATGCCATTTACATGCTGTTTTTTATTGTTTTTATCATTATTGTTATTATCATTATTATCATTATTATCATTGTTATTGCTATTGTTATTTTTATTTTCATTATCATTATTATTATCTAAATATTGTGTTTTTATCTATTCATATATTCGTATATTGTGGGGTCTTGTTCATGTATGGATGTTTAAGTATGAACAGAAGAGCAACATGAGGGGGAAATATGTCATGGAAATAATAAGATTTTTATAAAATAATTATAATAATAAATAATCGACGCCGATAGAAAGAAGTACGAAAAAAAAATAAAGAAGAAGAGAACAAACTGCAAATGGAATAACCGAGAGAAAAAGATATGGATAAACATATGAATGACACAGACGAGGTGATAACTGGAAGAGAATAGAGAAAAGAAGAGGAAGAAGAAGAAGAAAAATATGGGATAAAAAAAGAAGAAAGCTAAGAATATTGATATATGAGTGATACGTTAAACTCAATTCTCAGGGAAGGGGGGGGGGAACAAAGGTCATTAAATGAAATAGTGTTGTAGGCTGAACAGGATAATTAAATCACGGGCTATTATTACCATAATTAAAATATTTCGGAACTACCTATCATAAGGGAAATAAGGTAAAATGCGACGAAAACAACCAGTAATCTATCATAGTTAACAAATGAGATATCTTCCCTTTTAACATCCAGAGTCAGTAAGTAATTTACAACTTTAAAAGTTCATTACACCCTTCTGTGTATCAGATGTGGTATGTATAGATAATGGCATTTTATAGGCTTAAAAATAGTTACAACCTTGTACCTATCAGACGTATCTGTGTAGAGAGGATAGCATGCTATAGCTTGATAATGTTTACAGCCTTGTATATATGACGCGTATAATATGTATATATAGATAATAACTGCTTATAGATTTAGATATGTTTACAACTTTCTATATATCTATGGTATTAATATAGAAAGGCTATCATACAGCTTTAAAAATACCATAACCTTGTATATGCCAGACATAGGGCGTGCATGTATAGATGATGGTGTTTCATAGCTTTTAATACGTTTACAACCTTGTATATATATTATATATATTATATATATATATAATATATATTATATATATATATATATATATATATATATATATTATATATATATATATATATATATATATAATATTATATATATAATATATATATATATATATATAATATATATATATATAGTATATATATATATATAATATATATAATATATATAATATATACTATATATATATATATATATATATATATAATATATATATATATATATATATATATATATATGTATATATATATATATATATATATAATATATATATATATATATATATATATTATAGGTATGTGTATATATAGAGAGAGGCTAGCATTCTATAATCTTAAAATGTTTACATTACATATATCAGACGTATGATGAATATAAGTAGAGTCTTTAACTTACGGTCCCTCACGCTCTAAAATTTACATGTAAAGCAGGTGTCACATCTCATGTTTAACGAAATTCATCATAAGCAACCTAATTTTTTTGTTTCGCTTATCATTTGGTTGCTAGATATTCCGTTGTCATGAGGACTTACATTTTATCTTTCAGTTAATTGCTAGTTACTCCTCATCAGCTGACGGCGAGTAGTTACTGGGTTCTGCCAAGATTGTAGTGAAGTATGTTTAGTCGGTCGGTTTTGTTTAGTATTTTTTTTTTTTTAACGATTTTATATTCCAATTTTCTGTGTCTGATTACCGTATATATTATTTTTTTCCCGTCGAGATTCACTCTTCATTTCACTTTTTTCTTTTTTTTTTAAGGTTTTGTATGTTCATGTATTATTGATGAGTATGGTAATTGGTGTGTATTTATAGCACAGTTGACCAAGTCGGCCGTGCGCAGAGGAGGCCTGCCCGCGGCTGTTTTATGAAGTCTCCGATGTGTGGGTTAACCCTAATCCATGGGGCGCCTTAGGGGTTCTTTGGCTGTGAAGGACGTGGCTATATGTTATCGTTATTGCTGTTATTATTTTGTTATTGTTGTTGATTTTGTTGTTATTGTTGTTGCTGTATTATTTATTATTGCTATTCTCATTATCATTATTATCTTCATTACCAATTATCATTATAATTATCTTTATTATCAATTATCATTATCATCATTATCTTTACATCAATTATCATTATTATCACGATTATTTACTAACACCCCGATGACCACCACGCCCACACCCCAGCAAATAAAATAGTCAACAACGATGTCTCAAAGTAAGTATTACCCTTTTTTCGCCCACCTGTTCGACGGCCTACAACAACCGCCACGGCCTTCGCGGGGACAATCACAATCTTTCACATGGCAGCTCTTTTTTAACACAGCGGGTGGTAGGAGCGCTGTATCACGTGACAGATTTATGCCAGCGCCTTGATAACTGGTCGTTCTCTCGGTCATGTGTTTCTTCTGCCGCTCTATCGACGTTCATCAGCTGATTCCGTGAGATAGATACGGGCTGATTACTCGGTCTTTGAGGATGCGCTCCGCCCTGCGAGGCGGGTGCCCTTCTCTTTGTGGTTTTATCTGTCTTTTTTTCTATCTGTCTATCTATCTATCTGTCTATACATCTGTTTATCTCTCTCTCTCTCTCTCTCTCTCTCTCTCTCTCTCTCTCTCTCTCTCTTCTCTCTTCTCTCTCTCTCTCTCTCTCTCTTCTCTCCTCTATATATATATATATATATATATATATATATATATATATATATATATATAATTATATATCATATATATATAATATATATATATATATATATATATATATATATATTATATATATATATATATATATATATATATATGTATATATATATATATAATATATAATATATATTATATATATTTATATATATTATGTGTGTGTGTGTGTGTGTGTGTTGTGTGAGTGTGTGTGTGTGTGTGTGTGTGTGTGTGTGTGTGTGTGTATATATATATATATATAATATATATATATATATATATATATATATATATATATATATATATATATATATATATATATATATACTATATATATATATATATATATATATATATATATATATATTATATATATATATATATATATATATATATAGCGCAAGGGCCCGAGCGCCTTCCCTGCTGCTCGCGCCCTGCAGAGGAGCCGACTTGCCTTCGCCCTCCAGTTACGAGCGGCCGTGAAGTGCCAGATTCCCGCGACAGATAAGGGCTTTGGGACATGCGCGTCTACAGTAGATCTTGAGTACGCGTGTATATTTGCGTGTACATGAAATGCTCTATTCATGAGGCTACCCTGTACACGAGTATGTGTGTGCGTATGTGTCTGTGTGTAAATGAGTGCGGATGTATACGTGTGTGCGTACACGAATGCGCGCATTGCATCAGAGCGCGTGTACATGAGTGTGGGCGTACACGAGCGTGTGCCCATGAGTGCCCTTGTACACGATCGCTGCGCTGTGTATACGCGAGCGAGGCGTGATGTACCATGCCTGGGCTATCTCTTATGATACGACAGATAAGACAAGGCATCCTATCCTGGTGTCACAGATAAGGCCAAAGAACTTAACTTTGTACTGACTCTAATTCCCACGTAGCGACCTTATTGCCGAGGTGCTGATTGCCTCTATCGCCAATTGCTTACTTGGCAACGCCGGAGATAGCATCTGGCCAAGGACAC
>NW_020870928.1:222536-227536 GCF_003789085.1 Penaeus vannamei
GGTGACAGAAGACAGGCAGGAAAAAAAAAAACAGGACCAGAGGAAAGGATAGAGAAAAGACGATTTTTTTATTGACATGACCACACATATAAATTCAAATTCGTATTCGTAGAGAGGAAAAAACAAGCTGTTTAGAAGAGAGAGGGGGGGCGGAGAGTGAGAGAGAGAAGGGGAGAGAGAGAGAGAGAGAGAGATAAATATCCATTCCAAATAAAAAATGATATCCCTTCCACCAAACCTTCCATCTTGCCACAGAATCCACCAACTTAAGTCTTCAACGTCACATCCCTTGTCACCAACCGTTCCATCTGCACAGAGGATCCACCACTTAAGTCTTCAACGTCACATCATCTTTCCATTTAAGCAAAAGAAACACTTCCTTAGCCAAGTCGAAAGAGACGAGATGTGAGTCACTTCATCTCCTCAAACGCGCTCGGGCGGAGACACTTTGTTAATCAGCTGTGAAGGAGAATGAATTGGCTTCATCCAAAAGGTGTTTGAGATCTTTTTTTTTCCTTTCCTTTCTTTTTTTCTTTTTCTTTTTCATATTTTTTGTCTATTTCTTTTTTTTTCCTCTTTTTTTTCTTTTTTTCTTTCTTTTCATCAGCTGTGAGAGAGACCGAATTGGCTTCATAATCCAAAAATATTTGAGATTTTTTTATTCTTTTTTTTCAGTTCTCTTTTCTTTCTTTTTTCTTTTTTTCTTTTCTTTTTGTTTTTCACTTTTATTTTTATTTTTTTTATTTTTTTCATTTACTTTTTTTCTTTTATTTTTATTTTTCGTTCCTTTTCTTCTCTTTTTCTTTTTTTTTCTTTTTCATCTTCACTTTTTTTTTTTTCTTTCTTTCTTTTGTTTGGCTTCATCCAAAAGATCACTAACTTGGCGGTGTGGCTGGCTACGAGCGGCCCTCTGGTAGTTTTCCTTTTTCTTTTTCTTTTTTATTTCATTTTCCTTTTCTCTTGCTTCCCTCTTTTCTTTTTCTTCTTTTTCATTTTTCTTTTTCTTCTTTTTCATTTTTCTTTTTTTTCTTCTTTTTTTTCTTCTTTTTCTCTTTTTCTCCTCCTTTCTTTTTCTTTTTTCTTCTTCTTTTTCTTTTCTTTCTTTTCTTTTTTTTTTCTTTTTCTTTCTTTTTTTTTCTTTTTCTTTTCTTCTTTTTCTTACTTTTCTTCTCCTTCTTCCTCCTCCTCCTCCTCTTCTTCTTCTTCTTCTTCTTCTTCTTCTTCTCCTCCTTCTCCTTCTTCTCCTTCTCCTTCTCCTTCATCTTTCTCTTCTCCTTCTTCTTCTTCTACTTCTTCTTTCGGAATTTCGCCTGTGTAACACAGCTCAAACTAGGAATAATGCTGACTCATGGACCCCTCAGCAAATACACCCGAACGAATTTTTTTTTTTTCTCTCTCTCTCTCTCTCTCTCTTTTCTTATTTTTTTTCGTCCGACCCGCAGTCAAGATTAACAAGCAAACAGAGAAGGAGGTTTTAATATTGAAGGCGGTTAATAAGATGATAGTCATGTCGAGTCGTGTCAGATTCAGAAAGGTTCGTTCACCTGTGTCAAAGAATGATGCTTCGGAGCTTCGGTGATGTCGCTTCATCCGTCACGTATCTCTTGTCGGTTTTGGTGGCTGTGTTCGGTTCTTATGAAAAGGGTCGAGGGAGAATCGGAAGGTCATGTGGTATTGGGTTTCACAGCAACAATGACAGTGATGATGATGATGATGATAATGATAATAATAAGATAATAAAAATATGAAAACTAAAAAATCATAAATAATAAACAACCATTAATATTAAAGCATAGTGGTAATAATAATGATAATCAGTGATGAGTATTCGAGGGAATCAAATAGAAGAAACATGTTATTAACAGGTCCTGTAGCCCTTATAACAGTTGTGTTATTTCCTTCATATATATATAATATATATATTATATATATAATATATATATATATATATATACTATATATATATATTATATATTATATACATATGAGGTAGAATCTGCTGCCACCATTTTTTCTCTATCTATTATGCACCTGAGAATTGAAGTATCTTCGAGAAACACATCAATAATCATTTTATAACGAGGTTTATTTTGTATTTATTTCGTAATTATCATCTGATTTATTCATAATAATTAACGACATTTTGATATCCACTTCTCATTATTAAACAGCATCATTGCACATTTACTTTAGGAGATATTACGTAAATATATGACGCTTTTCGTTACCTCAAACAAACGTCAAAAAGGTCGCTATACATGAATGCAGTTTTACTACTCCTATTACATCACGTGTTCGATTACACAATATAAATCGGACATTTTAAGACGTGCAGTAGAATACACGGCTCGGGAGTCTGTCACGTGGTTGTTGTATCGTAATTGTATCTCTTGGGAAATCCCTTTTGAGTGGATGGAAGATGATACAGCGGAGATGAAGAAGGATGTAATTATTTTGATATCATTTCCCAATGCTCTTCCGTCTTTAAAAAAGAAATTATTTTTTTTAGCGTCGCGGGATCTATTTACAACTCTTTCGCGCCCACATAAACACACACACGCGCATGGGTATATGTAAGTTTACACATAATTTAAAACACACTCTATAGATTGCTATATATATATATATATATATATATATATATATATATATATATATATATATATATATATATATATATATATATTATATTATATATATAATATATATATATATATATATATATATATATATATATATATATATATATATATATATATATATATATATATATATATACATATATATATATATATTATGTATATATATATATATATATATATATATATATATATATATATATATATATATATATATATATATATATATATATATATATATATATATATATATATATATATATATATATAATATATATATATAATATATATATATATATATATATATATATATATATATATATATATATATATATATATATATATATATATATATATATATATATATATATATATATATATATATATATATATATATATATATATATATATATATATATATATATATATATATATATATATATATATATATATATATATATATATATATATATATATATATATATATATATATATATATATATATATATATGCATATATGTGTGCGTGTGATTTTTTTTTTTTTTTTTTTATTTTGATATTTCAGCTACGCTTTTGTAGTTAGTATATCTTGTTTAATCTGTGTACGTAAGTTAACCTTTGCAAATAGATATTTTTATTCAACAAGGGAAGACTTATGAGAAGATTAAATTATTGAACAGAGTGTTGTGAATAGAGAAAATAAAATTATGCAAAACAAAAGGTAGCCTTTAATATAATAAAGAACAAAAATAACTAAATAAGTTCTACATAGAATATAAACAAAAAACAGCGGAAGAATACAAAAGCGACAAAAAAGATCTTTGAAAAATAAAATAGAAATACAATAGCAATATGTAAAACGAAAAAGTTGTAGGGGACGGCACACTCCCCCTGGACAACGCACAAGGAATGGTTCCAGTCTGCCGTCCGACCGACACTGAACAAATGACCTCCAGCATTTTGTAAATTCGTCCAGGCAGTCTCAGACTCTCTCCTCCTTCACTATACCGAGGTCAAGGCTCTGTAGCCGAGGTCATCAGGCTTACGAGGAGCCTTCGACTGCTCGGGTGACCTCTTCTCTTGATGGGCTTGAGAGGTTTTCGGTATGTCATGCTTCCATTTTCTCTTCTTCTGGACATTTCATTTTTTTTTCTTTCATGTTTTCTTAGCGGAGAGTGAGTGTTCGAGGCTCCCGTTAATTAGCATTGCTTCGCATCGCCTCTCCTCTGGGATTCCAACTCATTAAAAGTAGACCTCAAGAGTTTCTCAATATACCGAGCGATCAGAAATTCTTGTCAATCTCTACCTTATTTCGTCCATTCTTTTCACACTTCGCTAACCATCCCGTCTGCTCCACTGATCATAAAAGATCACTCTCTAATGAGCTCGTTCTCCGAAATGTGTTCGACAGAAACTTTTCTTTATCTTGCGCTGTTGGTAAAAAGGCTCAGAGTCTGGGATTTCGTCGCGTCATGGAACGGCCATCATTCTGTTGATCTGGCGAGACTTAATTATATAAATCAATCATTCTTCGAACATTCAGGAGTAACGAAATCTCAAAAGGAGAAAGGTGTGAAAGAGAAAGAACAAATTCGCAGAGACAGAGGCATGCTTCTTAGACCTTCTTCCGCATCAGAAGCCGTGTCATGAGGATGAAGATCTTACGCCGCAACGCTTCAAGTACCATTATTTCTTATACTATTTATACTTTTATTACGTATGTTATTATGAATGCCCAAGTCTCAAGAAGAAAAGGCAAACAGGCTTTATATACTATTCATTGTTTTCGTAGCAGGGTGAGCGGGTCCCGGAGGCAGGGTGAGTACGGATGCTAATAACAACTTCTTATTCTGACTCCAGGAGCGTGAGAGAGAGTGTGTGAACTCGAAGAGATGGAACGATAAAAGTTTTGCCAACACGTTCCACATTTCCTTCTTCCTGTCCTCCTTGCAACAACGTGCAATTGAAGCTGTGGAAACTTTCGCGATTCCGTAAATCAAGTAAGAATTTTAACGAAGCCACGACAGCCTGACGAAAGGATTCACGACGCTTTTGAGAATACTTATTCTCACGTATCATACGCCCCAACCGACGCCATTCCGATAACCAATCAGTCCCTTCGTTAACGTCCTTCTCGTTTGCTCTCCAAATTTCGCGGATTTCCCAAGAAGGAGAAAGGCGAAACAAGCAAGGCCTCGACACCCGAAATATTTGTCTTGCCGAAACCGGACGAAAACCTTCTCCATACGTCTCAGGGGCGGAGACGTATGCAAACAAGGCGAACATAGTTTACGACCAAGCGCGTTCGTTTGTAAAAGTTATAGACCATTTTGTCTTGCGTTTCTTTCCATTTGTCTTTGG